>PVIY010059931.1:0-11843 GCA_004026745.1 Myrmecophaga tridactyla
TACCATTCTACCTCCCAACCTACAGTGAATGAGTGTACCTTCTTCTCCACATCTACTGTTTTCAAAAAAGTATCATTCAAACGCCATTTAATCCATCCTGAGTGTACAATGAATGGTTCCTGATATATTGACATAGTTGTGAATTCACCACCTCAAAAAATATGGGAACATTCCATGGATTAGTTTTCAAATACCAACTTAATTTTGATAACTTCCAAAATTTATAATTCTAATAAATAATTCTCCTCTGAACTCCAGTTTCAGCATTTGCTTGCTGACTTGACATTTCAATTTTCATGCATTCTCAATTTTTCAAATCCCAAATTTATGAAATCCTAAAATGAATTCTTAATTCCAATGTTACAAATGTGTTTCCTCCTTGCCCTCTCCTCATCAGTATATTGCATAATCTTCCTTGTACCTGGATAAATCAGAAGTCTAAGAATCATTCTTAACTTCCCCTTAATGCCAGAAGGAAAATCATTGGATGTTCTCAGAGGTCTGAGAATTTGAACTTCATTGTTAATCTCTTCATAACCCAATAATCATTTCTTAGACTCTTTCTCAGTGCATATCAATTATCATAGGCTACTGGCTATTTTTTTAAAGTGACTTGGTCCCAATTCCCATCTAGGTACTATAATTGGCCTGTGATACACAGTGAAATGTATGGAGGGTCATTGAGATCCTCAGAGCACCCTGTGTGGGTGAGGGTCCTGGCAGAAAGAGAGGGCACATTCAAAGGGGTGAGGGATTGAGGAGAGTTTCTTGAGAGGACCATTTACAAAGGTGTGGACAAATCAAGGAAATAAAAAAACAAAATGATGTTATATTTGGAGTTATCAACAGCTGGAGAGACATCATCTCCACACCTTGTGGAGTTGGGGCCTGTGCAGTTGGGGCCATGATATCTGCCAAATGTGGAATATGGGATTCACAGCTGTAGGCATGGGGCTTTGACAGAATCCGTGCCTTTCAGTGGAAGGATACAGCCACCTCCAACTGATGTGATTTATCCATTCCCTCCCATTACCTGAAGATACTTTTCATGGTCAGTACTAACCAGGAACAGAGAGAACAAAGAAACCCCCTGATATTCTCCCTAAGGATCACCTTCTCAGGCACAGAGCAAGGTGAAGAGCATGGACACTGGATCTGGAAATGTAAGTGAGCAATATGCACTACAGCTGGAACTATATATTATAAAAGTATCACTTATCCTTAAATTAATTTATAAATTCAATGCATTTCTATTTTAAAATAGTAAATATTACTATTTAAAACACTAATATTTTAAACATCACATAACTTTACACTTTTCTGATATAATAAATATGTGATTAAAAAAGCAAAAAATATGGAAATAAAAGCAATGAAAGGGTGTATATCCTTCCAATTATTCATACATATTTAAGCACTATGTTTTAATCTAGAAAAGGAATATAGTCCAGTAGTAATCTCAATATATAAATGGAATCTGAAGTACAAAACAGGTGTATATTTCAATTACATGTGGAGTAATAAATGAATAATCCTTTGGAAATAAATGAAACTAATTTCTGTTTCACTTTTCATGAGAAAATAATTCCTTTATCATTTTATCATATTGGCAAATAATTATTAATCTTGGAATGTGCAAATCCTTTCCAAGCACAGAATAAAACAGCACAATATATAGACATGATGTCAGGCAGCTCCAGGAGTTCTCAGAGAAATTCAAGACTACAACCAAGTGCTGGCACCATAAGGGTTCTTTATTCAGCTGCAGGAAAGAATTCAAGCAGTAGTCAGTGTATACAGCTGTTATGGTCAGGTTCATGTGCCAACTTGGCCAAGTGGTGGTACCTGTTTGTCTGTTTGGGCATGTGCTGGGCTGTCTCTTGCTATGAGGACATTTCATAGAATTAAATCATGATCATGTCAGCTGCACCCATAGCTGGTTCCATTTGTAATCAGCCAAGGGGAGTGTCTTCTGCAATCAGTGATGCTTAATCTAATCACTGGAAGCCTTTTAAGGAGGATTCAGAAGAGGCAGGCTCTCTTCCTTCTTCAGTTGGTGAGCCTCTCTTATGCAGTTCATCCAGACCCTCCATCAGAATCATCAGCTTCACAACGTGCCCTACAGATTTTGGACTCTACATTCCCATGTTTATGTGAGATACTTTTATAAATTTTATATTTATGAATTTTCCTGTTGATTTTATTTTTCCAGAGAACCCTAACTAATGCATCATACAAATACTTTAAACTCTATGCCAGCGTGCCTGGGGGTTCTTAGCCTGATGTGACAAACTTGGGGATTCTCAGCTAGATACAGAGAAATCCAGGAGTTCTAGGCTGCATGAAGTAGAGCTTCAGGAATTCACAGCTGGAAGCTAGTGAGCCCCCAGAAATTCTCAGGGAAATCAAAGAGCCCTGGAAATTCTCTCCTGGATGTCAGAGAGCCCTAGGAATCATTGGAGAAGCTGAGACCTTGAGGAGAGGCTGACACTGTGAAAGTTCTTGACTCAGCTGCAGGAAAGAACTTGACAACCATTCAGTGTATACAGACAAACAATCTAAAAACTAGTCAGTGAGTACAGCTCAAAACTTCAACGCATAGTAAAAGTACACACTCAATGGAAGATGAATAAGGGCATTCTCCAAAGGAGAAGAAGCAGTCAGAGGTCTGGATCCTTGCATTACAAGGACCTGGATGGGCCCTTACCCCTCTGGTTATTCTAATAAAGAATTGATGAGCTGCACTTATCATTGGTCCTTTTCTGGTGCCTGAGTGAGGGCTAGGTGTAGCTCTGTGCACACCAAAAGGAACTTTTTTTATGGGTTAGAGTCAATTTCCCTTTCTTTCTCCCTCATCTTACCGGGCTCATTCCCTCTCAGAAAATCTCATCTTTTAATCTTAAGTGGTGCTGAAAGCAAGAGTTCAATCCTCTGTAACTGCTTCCTGCTGACAGGAGGCATTGTCTCTGCCTATAATGGGAGTATTTTTTTCTAGTTATCATATTGAAAGAGTCATCTGAGAGGGTATAGGCGTTTTAAAATTTTTCTTGTTTTGGTATGACCCTTGTTTGTCTCTCAACATCTGACAAAGGTATCTGATGACTCATGATGTCACTGTCAAGGTGCAGTATTCTGAGATAAAGAAAGAGATGAAAACCCACAAAACTGAGGGGAACTATGATGTCTAGCCCCACTAGGGTGTCTAGGGAGTGAAGAATGGCACCTATCCCAGGTGTCAGAAACTCAAATAAATCAAATGGGAAATCTTGAAACTCAGTGGGCGATTGAGTGGACTGGTCTTTAAGGTAATTAATACTCTGTGTTATTTTTGAGCTCTGATTAACATAAAACAACAATTCTCTCCTAGGACTAAATATGTTCCTCTATTGGTTTATATACGGGTATCTAGAGCTCTTTGGTTTTGGAGGACAACATCCATTACTGAATTTACTTAGAATTGGAGAAGGATTGAGGTAGAGGTTATTCATTTGATGCTAGTGGATAGTTCAAGGGAGAGATTATGGTGGACTCACTCTGCATGGGCCATTCCTGTAGCTCCAGTAGCTACAAATCCCCTAATCCCAATGGTAGCTAGGAGTGGGAATATGAACTAGCCTGCTCTTCTATTCCAGTTTTGGATGAAATGTTGGGACGTTGGGAATGGAAATAGGTCACTTTAACTTTTTAGCTTGTGTACTGGGGCCACATACAACTAAAGTGCATGACCCTAACCACCATGGGGGTAGGATAAGAGAGGTTTTATGCCCACAAATGAAGAATGCCCCCTGATTGTCATCTAGAGAACAGGAAATATTAAGTTACTTACTGGTATGGCTGATGTACTGCTGGTTGCTGATGTAGCCACCCAGGGTTTGATTCATTCATGGGTTATCTATGCTCCATTGTGTGTGGAAAGACAGGACCTTAGGGAATTGTCAGTAGAATCAAACATGATGCCTTGATTTTCATTCCAGACCATTCTTGGCATTCCTTCAGCTGGTCATAAAGTTTGACACAAGCATTGAACACAAAGTCTGTAGATAAAACTGGGGATTTGCATTTGTTCCCCAATCAACCCTGGTGGCTCCCCTTTGGAAGTGAGTTAAATCAATTCCAAGGAGAGTGATTTTTCCATGGAATTTGGAGATAGTGAGGATGTATTCCTTATCAAATATGTTATTTCCTCCTATTTGACTGATGATGTCATGGGTAGACATCATTGTAGTGGATGTATGAGTTTCTGTGACCCAAAATGTATTGTTACAAAGGGCTGGGTCAGAACTTCCTAGACTGACTTGGCCAGGATAAGTGGAATTGGAATATAAACAAAAGGATACAGTTTTTACTAGAGGCAAGTGGTAGGTATTTGTGGATAAGATATCTTCTAATGTGCTGGTTAGTGATTTTATGGAAATGTTGGACATTTGGAAGAATTTGTGGAGAACATGGTTGAGGGCATGTGAAATTTTAAGAAAGGATCTGTTAGCTCCATGCTGGTGCATATGACATGACCTTTGGGCATTCCAAAGAAGTGGTGAAAAGCCCAGAGTCTTGCATCAATGGGCCCTGCCTCAGACTGCCCAGAATATAGGATAAATACCCAGCAGGAGGATAAATGGAAGAGGCTAGCTGCATGCATTGAAGTAAGGATGGACCTGAGTCTAAGAGAAGGGGGTAAAGAGGACACAAACAGAAAAGTAAGAGTAACTTCAACTTTCTCTTTGCTGAGAAGATTCATCCAGTTTTCTGAAAAGGAGTTTCAGGCCTAAAATTTGTTCATTAAGAGTAAGGTGCTAGAGTTTTTGTCGCATTTTCAGTCTCTCCTTTTCTTCTTCATTTGGGGACTTAGGGGAGAAAAGTTTAATTCTGGAAACATTCCATTAGTAGCCCCTTGTGTTTGACAGCCATAGGAGTGGTTAAAAGCATTTCCATTAGGGGTGTAGCTGCTCTGCTGGGGATTTTCCTTTCCAAAATTTTAACAAGTCTTGGTACCCTGGATGTGCTCAGAGAGTTGCATTGGTGTGCTGGGATACAGGGAGGATTCACTTCACCTATTCCCTAAAAGATTGTTGAACTTGCCTTAGATTTATGAGGTATTTTATAGTTTTGTGTTTTTCAGTGTCAGTTAGAAGGTCTGAGGAAAGGAAAGGTCTCCCATATGTCATCTCAGAAGGGCTTAGCTACAAAGAAATTCTCAGAGAACTCCTTACCCTGAGAAGATCAACAGGTAGGATTTTTACCCATGTCTCAGCTTTCTATTGGCAAAGCATAGCTATGGTTTTCTTAAGGTAGTGATTTGCTGTTTCTGTTTTGCCAGATATTTGTGACCTCTAAGAGGTATGCAACTGAAAATACATCTTAAGTGCCATGCAGAGTTGCTTGACTACTTTAGAGGTAAATAAGAGGATGTTTTCACTTTGGATGGATTTAGAGAGTCCAAAATGGGTTATGATTCTTTCAGCAAGGCCTTTGAGATGTCCTGAGCCTTTTCTGTCCTAGTTGGAAAGGCTTTAATCCATCCCTTCAAAGTATCAGTGAATACCAGCAGATATTTAAATCCCCAGGACAGTGGCATCTAAGTGAAATAAAGCTGCCAGTCTTCTCCAGGACATGTGCCTCTATGCTTGACTGGTTCCTAGTGGGGGAGATGTTAGCCTTCTTCCAGGTTCATGTAGGGACAGACAGGGCATGAATGAGTGACTTCCTCTATAGTCCTGATGAGCGATAGACCCTGAAAGAAATTATTAACAAAGGCAGTTATGTTTACTCTTCCCAGATGGAAAGAGTTATGGAGAGCCTTGATTATTTTCCATTGCATGTGTCTGGGTAAAGATATCTTTAATCCTGCTTTTATCAACCTCCAGGCACACTACTATATCAGCTTTGCTCAGTTTCTCAGATCTCATCTGACATGTACTCTTGTTTTAAGGCTCTTTCCTGTGGGTAAGGGATTTGCACTTAAAGGAAATAAACTCATTAACTTCAGAATTCTCATCACCAGCAACGGCAAGAAAAGAAAATTTAAGAGAAAATCTTGGTTGTGTTGGGTTAGACAAACATTCTTAGACTTGATATCAAATATACCCATAATAAAATTAATTGATAAATTATCATATGAGGTTACTCTCATGTACAGTTTCTCTCTCTTCCCTAAGCTTTTATTGTTGATCAGCTTTGAGTTAAGGTTTTTCTTTGACACATGGTTCAACTTATTTTAAATATTTAGAATTGCCTGTCTTTAGCTGATCAAAACAGGGCCACAGATGAGTTCTAAAAGGCCTATGGAGATAGTCAAGAAGAGACCTAAAACTCTTTGTTTTTTAACCCCCTGAATTGCAATGTCTTTAAAGCACATTATAAATGTACTGTGGTCAAAACTGCATGGTAATGGCATAGAAATAGATAAAATGAACAATGAAGTTGTACTGAGACTTCAGAAATGGACCCTATCATCTATGGCAAATTGATATTTGACAAGGCTGCACAATGTACCCAACTGGAACAGCCCCCTTAACAGGTGCTGGGAAACTGGACCCCTATCTCACACCTTATGTGAAAATTAATTCAAATGATCAAAGACCCCAGTAAAGAGCCAGAAGAATAAGACTTGTAGAAGATAATGTAGGGAAGCATCTTCAAATCCTGTGGTAGTCAATGGTTTCTTACACTACACCAAAAGGTCCATCAATAAAGAAAAAAATAAATGAACAGACCTTTAAATTAAAAACTTCTGTGCTTAAAAGGGCTTTTCAAGAAAATGCAAAGGCAGGTGGCACAAGTTGAAGATATTTGGAAACTACATATTCTATAAAGATTAATATCCAGGATATATAAAGAAATCCTACTACTCAGCAATAAAATATGACAGCCTAATTAATAAATGGGGAACAGACTGCATATACAATTTTCTGAAGAATAAATCAAAATGGTCAGAAAGCACATGGATAGATGTTCAACAAAATTAGCTACCAGGGACAGGCAAATCAAAACCACAATGAGATATCTTTATGACTACAAGAATGACCACTATTAAGAAAACAGAAAGCTACAAGTGTTGGAGAGGTGTGGAAAAAGAGGATGATAAATTCATGCTTGTGGGACAGTAAAGTGATGCAACCACTGCAGAAAACATTTTGGTGGTTCCTCAGGAAGCTAAGTATAGAATTACATATATTCTGGCATCCTGCTTCCAGATATATGTCCAGAAAAACTGAAAGTAGACAAGCGTATGGATATTTGCAGATCGATGTTCATAGGAGCTTTATTCTCAAGTGCCAGAAGAAGCAGTGCAAGTGTCCATCAAATAATGAATGAATAAAGAAATGTGGTATATAGATATGATGGAATACTATTGAGCCATAAAGATTAATGATGTCCTGATGCATGAGACATCATGGAGGAACCTTGAGGACATGATGTTCAATGAAATGAGCCAGAGGCCCAAGGGCAAATCTTGTATAATATCAGTAATATGAACTAATTATAATAAGCAAATTCAGGGAGTTAGTCTAGAATCTATTAGGAGATAGAATGGTAGTAGTGATCGGGGATCTAATGCTTAGCTCATAGAAATTTCTACTTAGTTGACTACAAATGTTATAAATAGATAGAGGTGATGGTAGCAAATTAGCCTGTGTATAATCAATAGTGCTGAATTATATATGTGAATGTAGATTAGTAGTTGATAAAAATGGGATTGCACAACATAAAATAACAAAATAGACAGGAAAACAAAGATATTTACTTTGTGTATAAATGCATAGATACTCATTACAAAGTAAGGAAGAATTATTCATACCATTACAGTCCTTGTTTCTGTGACTGATCCCATGTTCATAGTTCATTATTATCACCACTTGCTTCCACTACCTGTTCCATGTTACCTTTACCTTCAGTAAGCACCTGGCTGGCTGTGGTTCTTGGCTTGCTGGGGTGACAAGAACTTTCTTTCCTGAAGCTTCTGAGCCATTGATAGTCCTCCCTCAATTAGGTTGTTGTAGTTTTCTATTGACTTTAATCATAGAGCATAGTAGTATTAAAAGATGCCCCACAGGATCTCCTGTATAGTAGGAAAACTCTTCTTTATCTCCATTGTGTAGTTACAGTTCTATTTCCCCTTGATAGTCTGGGCCAACAACCCCAGCCAGTAAAGTAATCTCCTGCTTTGCCTGTTGATCCAGGAACATGAGTAGCCCAAAAGGACCAGGTGGCAGTCTTAGATTCCTGTCAATGGAATCATTTTTTTTTTCTCCTGGTGGATGTCCTCCTCCTTCTGAAACTAAAACTTCTAGACCAGCAGAGCTCAGGGTTGCTGGAACAGGCAGCAAAAGTTTTCCTAGTGGATCACTAGGGGTGATAGTGAATGGCACCATTCCTATTTCGATCCCTTGATTCCTGGAGCCATGACACCTGGCTATGGAAGAAACAGTATCATAGATTAGACATTAATTCAGATTATCCACAGCCTCTTGGAGAATGTTGCCTAGCCTACAAGGTATTGCCCCATAGGTGGCACCATGGTTGGGTTTTCAAAAGATTATTTCACCTTTCTATAAACCCAGCTGCCTTGGGATGATGGGGAACATGATAAGATGAGAAAATTCCATGATCATGTGCCCATTCACACACTTCATTTGCTGTGAAGTGGGTTCCTTGATCAGAAGCAATGCTACGTGGAATTCCATGATGGTGGATAAGGTATTCCATAAGATCATGGGTAGTAGTTTTGGTAGAAGCACTGCATGCAGGGAAGGCAAACACATACTCAGAGAATGTGCAGTTAGAACAAATTGCTGCCCCTTTCATGATGGGAATGGTCCAGTGTAATCAAACTTCCACCATGTGACCTGCTGATAACCTTGGGTAATGTTGCCATATCTGGGGCTGAATGTGGGTCTCTGCTGCTGACAGATTGGGTACTCAGCAGTAACTGTAGCCTGGTTAGCCTTGATGAGTGGAAGTCCATGTTGCTGAGTTCATGCATAACCTCTATCCCACCACCATGCCCACTTTGTTCATGAGGCCATTGGGCAATGATGGGAGATGCTTAGGAAAGAAGCTGAATTGTACCCACAGAAGAGGTCATCTTATCTGCTTGATCATTAAAACCTCTCACTGCTGAATTCATTCTGTGGTGCGCATTCACATGGGACAAAAATATTTTCATATCTTTTCCAACTCAGAATGGTCTATCCACATAACTCTTCCCCAGACATCTTTGACACCAATCTTCCAATCATGCTCTCTTCAAGTCCCTGACCATCCAGCCAAACTATTAGCAACAGCCCATGAGTCAGTATACAAACACACGCTTGCCTGTTCTGCTTCCAAGCAAAATGAGCAACCAGGTACACTGAAGATCCACCCACTGGTAGGATTTCTTGTCACCAGTGTCCTTTAGGTACATCCCTGAAAGGGGTTGTAGTGCTATAGCTGTCCACCTTCAGGTGGTACCTGCATATTATGAAGAACCATCTATAAACCAGGCCTAAGATTTCTTTTCCTCAGTCAACTCACTGTATGGAACTCCCCAAGAAGCCATTGCTCTGGGTTTGGAAAGAGAAGGTAATATTCCAGGAGAGAGGACCATGGGAATTTGGACCATTTCCCCGTGTAACTTACTTTGCCTTTAGGACTTGCTCTGGCTCTATTTATGATGGAGTTCTGCTGTACACACCCAAACTTCTGGCTTGGTGGTTAGAAAATATCTAGCTCATGATAGGCATCTCAGGTCTTATGGTAACTCTGGGGCCTATGGTTAAGCATTCAATCTCTACTGAGGCCCAGTGACAGACCAAAAGCTGTTTCTCAAAAGAAGTGTAGATATCTACAGAGGATGGCAAGACCATTCTCCAAAATCATAAGGGCCTACATTGTACCTCTCCTACAGGAGCTTGCCAAAAGCTTCAGACATCACCTCTACTAGCCACTGACAGTTTCAGCACCATTAGATCTGCTGGGTTATATGAACAAAGTAGCAGAGCAGCCTGTGCAGCATCCTGGACCTGTTTAAGAGCCTCCTACCTTTCAGGTTCCTACTCAAAAATAGCTGCTTTTCTGATCACCCTGTTAATGGGCTGGGGTAGCACACCAAAATGAGGGATAGGGTACTTCCAAAAATGAAAAATACCAAGTAGGCATTGTGTCTCCTTTTTGGTCATAATAGGGGTCAAATACAACAGCTTATTCTTCACCTTAGAAAGGATATATTGACATGCCCCACACCACTGGAAACCTAGAAATTTCAGAGGTGGAAGGCACTTGTGTTTTTCTTGAATTTATTTCCTATCTTCTGACACACAAAGGACTTACCTGTTAGGATAGAATAGTTGCTATTTCTTATTCACTGTGGCCATTGAATATGATATCATCAGTATATGAACCAATGCGATGTCTTTTCAGCAGGAGAAATGATCAAGGTCCCTGATGACAAGACAGGGTTCTAAAATTGATATATCCCTAAGGTAGGACAATGACAATATAGTGCTGGTGTACTGGTTTGAAAGGATGTATGGACCTTAGAAAAGCCATGTTTTAATCTAAATCACACTTCATAAACGCAGAATAATCCCTATTCAATAGTATATGTTTGAAACTGTAGTCAGATCATCTCCCTGGATGATCTGATTTAGTCAAGAGTGGTTGTTAAGCTGAATTAGCTGATGACATGTCTCCACCCATTTGGGTAGGTCTTGGTTGGTTTGCTGGAGTCCTATAGAAGAGGAAACTTTTTGGAGGATGAGAGATTCAGAGAGAGCAGAATAACATAGCCACAAGAAGCAGAGTCCACCAGCCAGCTGCCTTTGGGAATGAAGAAGGAAAATGCCTCCCAGGGAGCTTAGTGGAACAGGAAGCCAGGAGAAGAAGCTAGCAGATGATGCCATGTTCACCATATGCCCTTCCAGATTAAGAGGAGCTCTGACTGTGTTCACCATGTGCCTTTCCGGATGAGAGAGAAACCCTGACTGTGTTGACTATGTGCCCTTCACTTGAGAAAGAAACCCTGAACTTCATCAGCCTTCTTGAATCAAGGTATCTTTCCCTGGATACCTTAGATTAGACATTTCTATAGACTTGTTTTAATTGGGACATTTTCTCAGTCTTAGAACTGTAAACTAACAACTCATTTAATTCCTCTTTTTAAAGCCATGCTGATTCTGGTATATTGTGTTCCAGCAGCTCACAAACTAGAACAGCTGGCCTTGCCAGCTAAAAAGCAAACTGTTCTGGTCACCCTTACTAACAGTTTGAGAATAAAACATTTTCCAGAACAATAGCTGCATATCAGGTACCATGTGATGTGTTGATTTGCACAAGGAATGATATCATATCCAAAACAGCAGCTGCAATTGGAGTCACCACCTGGGTGAGTTTATAAGCATCCACTGTCATCTTCTAAGACCCATCAGTTTTTTGTACAAGCAAAATACAAGAGTTGAATGTGGATGTCATGCAAATCACCACCCCAGAATATTTCAAGTGCTTAAGAGAGGCACTAATCTCTGCAACCCCTTCAGGAATCCAGTATTATTTCTGATTTACTATTCAATAGGTAGAGGGAGTTCTAGTGGTTTCTACATGGCCTTTCCTACCATAATAGACCTCACTCCAGAGTCAGAGAGCCAATGTGGGAATTCTGCTTGTTGCCTAAAATGTCTATTCCAATTATGCATTCTGGAGCTGGAACATGACCACCTAATGGGTCTGAGGACACACTGGACCCACTGTAAGATGGACCTGAGCTACAACTCCATTGATTCCCTGACTTCCATAAGCTGCCACTCTGACTAGTGGGCCAGAGTCATGCTTTCAGTCCCCTGGAATTAATATCACTTATGAACCAA
>PVIY010059932.1:0-11830 GCA_004026745.1 Myrmecophaga tridactyla
AACAGGGAGAAGTCTGCTAGCTTTCTCTCCAGGCTGCCTGTTTCATGAAGTTCCCCCAGGGGTGTTTTCCTTCTTCATCTCCAAAGGTCTCTGGCTGTGTGAGTTTTCAAGGTTCTCATTCTCTCACATTTCTATCACTGTTCTGAAGCTTTCTCCAAAATGCTTCCTCTTTTAAAGGATTCCAGTAAACTAATCAAGACCCACCTGAAATGGATGGAGTCACATCTCCATCTAAATAATACCCACAATTGGGCGAGTCACAGCTCCATGAGATTATCTAATCAAGACGCCAACCTAAAGTGTTGAATAGGGATTAAAAGGAAAGGCTGCCTCCACGAGGTGGATTAGGATTAAAACATGGCTTTTCTAGGGTACATAATCCTTTCAAACCCACAGAGCAGGTGACACCCATTTCTTATGTCTGCCATAGGCTGCTGTGACTGTTTCCCAAGGTTTGGTTTTGTTGGGTCAAAGGTCTCTCAGAAATCTCCCAGTATTATATTTTGGTCACCAGACCTACCAATGCCTTTCCAAACCCAATCTGCTATTCCTGTTTTATTTCTTACCATCAATAGGATGATGGCAAAATATAGTTATCTTATTGCATTTATGTGAAATATAGGGATGCTGGTCAGCTATAAGGAAGGCCAGGTTTCTTATCCCTACCATATTTTTAACTTTTTAATTTTGAAATAATTACAAACTTACAGAAAAGCTGCAAGAATAATACAAAGCTCATATGGAGGACTCCAACATATCCCTCCTCTGATACCCAGATCAACCAATTTTTAACACTTTGCCACCTTTGCAATATCTACCTATCTGCCTGTCTACCTGTCTATTTATCATCTATCTCTACATCTATCTATCATCTATTTTCTGAACATTTCAGAGAAGGTCATATGCATCATAGTCCTTGAACACACTACTTCCATGTACATTCTCTACAAATGAGAATATTATCTTATATAATCACCTTAATTGCATTTATAAGTTCAAGAAATGTAGCCTTGATATAAAACTTAAGCTCTGTATTCAATTTTTTATTATATCCCAATAATGTTCTTTTAAGTCTTATCTCCTCTGTTCTTAAATTCCATCCAGTACCTCTTATTAAATTTAATTGCCCAGGAGCAAGGGATGAGCAGATGCCAGCCACATGCCTTCCCGGCTGACAGAGGTATTCGGGATGGGATTAGCCTTTTGTGAGTGAAAGTAACCTCTTATTGGTGCCTTAATTTGGACACTTTCACAGCATTAGAACTGGAAACTTGTAATTTATTAAATTCTCTTTTTAAAAGCAGTTCCATTTCTGGTATATTGCATTCCAGTAGATTAATAAACTAATACAGTTGTCATTATCTCTTTAGTTTCTATTTCTTTCTTGTTGTTTAATTGTGGAAACATATATACCTCATAAATATTTCTATCCCAGCCCCTCCCAAGCACATCATTCAGTGGGATTAATCATATTCACAATGTTGCAGTACCCTCCCCAGCATCCATTCCTAGAATTTTGTCTTCACTCCAGAAAGAAACCCTATACTCATTTTCATTAATCCCCTATTACCCTGTCCTCTCCCCCAGCCGTGGTAACCTGTAGTCTGCTTTCTGTATCTGTGAGTTTGCATATTGTCTTTTTGTTTACCATGGAGTTTTAAATTAACAACTTAAATATACAGTAGTCTTGTTTGTTTTGATACCAAATTAACTTTAAGAGCACACACAAACTATATTCCTTTACCCCTGTGTCCCCACACCTTTATGTAGTTCTTGTCACAAATTGTATATTTATACGTTCTGAGTGCCAAACCATTGATTCATCATTATATTTTATATATATGCCTTTTTGATCCTTTAGGACATAAAAAATGGAGTTAGAAATAAGAAAAATATGATAGTCCTGGCGTTTATATTTACCTATGCCATTATCTTTACTAGAGAACTTAATTTCTTCATGGGGCTCCAGTCCACTGTCCAGTGTCCATTCCTTTCAACTTGCAGAATGAACTCACTTTAGCATTTCTCACAGGGCCAGTCTAGCGGTGGCAAAGCCACGCAGCTTTGGTTTATCTGGGAATGTCTTAATTCCTTTCACTTTTTTTTTTTTGCATGGGCAGGCACTGGGAATGGAACCCGGGTCTCTGGCATGGCAGGTGAGAACTTTGCCTGCTGAGCCACCCTCATTTTTGAAAGACAATTTTGCCAGATATAGAACTCTTCTTTGGCAATTTTTTGTTTTCAGCACATAAATATGTCTTCCTGCCACCTTCTTGTCTGTATGGGTTTTCTCGTTTGTTTGTTTTTGTCTCCATGGTTTTTTATTAGAAATCAACATGTGTTCTTTTTGAGGCTCCCCTGAATGTGATACCTTGTTTCTCCCTATAGCTTTCTTTACCTTTGGCAGGTGACAATTTGATTCTAACATGGTGTGGTGTAGGTCTATTTGGGTTTACCCTGTTAGACTTCACTGAGCACCTTGGCTGTGTATATTCATGTCTTTCATTAAATTTAGGAAATTTTCAGCCAGTATTTCTTGAATATTCTCTCTGGACTTCTTTCTTCTCTTTCTGACTATCAGAATGTGTAAATTTGAAACTTGATAGTGTCCGACAAGTTCCTCAGTTTCTGTTCACTTTTCTTTCATTTTTTCTTATTTCTGCTCCTCAGATTGGATGATTTCAATTGTCTTATGTTCAATTTCCCTAACTCATTTTTCTGTTATCTCCTATCTGCTGTTGAATCCCTCTAAGGTATTTAAAATTTCTGTTACTCTGGTTTTGAGCTTTGTTTGGAACTTTTACATAATTTTTTTATTGATATCTTTTTATTGAAATTCTCTTTATGTGCATTTCTGTTTTCCTGATTTCTTTTAGTTCTTTGAGCAGATTTCAGACCATTTTTTTAAGGTCTTTGGTTCTGTCCCCAGTCTGGTCCTCCTTGACGGTGTCTAATGCTTCATCCTTTCCTTTGACTGAGCCATGGCTTCCTGTTTCTTCACATGCCATGTAGCCTTTTCTTTTGTCATTTTAACGTGTTATCCCTGGAATTTAGACTCTGAGGCATCTGTCCCTTATGCATGTATCCAGTTAGGATTATGACAAAGTTTTCCTTGGATGTCAGAACTAACAACAAAAAAAGAGAAAACATCTTTTCCAGTCTTTGCAGATTGACCTGCATGAGTGTTCTCCTTTAGGGCTTATTCATAATGTATATTTAGAAAATAGCACCAGGCCAAAGCATAGGGGCCTCTCTGGTCCTTTCTGTCCATGTGTCTTTCCTTGAGCATGTGAAAGTGACTCTAGGAATTTCACTATTTTCATGGATCTGAATGTCCTCTTGTGATGGTTAAATTCTGTTTTCAACTTGACCAAATGATCATACCCAGTTGTCTGGTCAGCAGGACTGGCCTGACCATTACTGCAAAGATATTACATGGTGATTGATTAAATCATCAATCAGTTGATTGCATCTATGACTAATGACACCTGAAATCAACTAAGGAGTAGCTCCCATAATGAGATAATCCAATCAGTTGAAGGTTTTTAGGGAGGAAGAGAGAATCTTTCCAAGCTTCTTCAGCCAGCGAGCCTCTCCTGTGGAGTTTGTTGAGACCCTTCATTGGAGCTGCCATCCTCACAGCCTGCCCTATGGATTTTGGACTATTCCTTTCCCATGGTTGCATGAGCACCTTTATAAATCTCATATTTACATATCTCTCCTATTGGTTATTTTTCTCTGGAGAACCCTGTCTAACACACCCCTCTTTCCTAGGAAACAGTTTCCTCACAGTCCTGGTCACAGCACTGTGTCCTACAGTCAGCAGTCCTTTGTCCCAGGCGGCCACTAAACACAGCATCCTATAGGAGAGCTCTGTGAACTGCCTTCTACATACAGGGCAAGTTCTGGGACAGCGAGTCCCTTGGGCCACCACCAGACAGATTGGGTCAGATATGCATGCTCCCAGTTTGTGCACGAGGGTTACTCTGTGGCCTTTAGAAGCAGAACCAGGGATCTGCAATGGGAGGGTGGCTCAGTTCTGTGCCAAGCCAGTGAAGCATGAGGCAAAGCCAGCCAGGGTGCCCAGGGATCCTACTGCTTTTAAGAAGTGTTTTATTTAATTCAGCACTCGACTTGTTACTGCAATCCTTCAACTGTTACCTGGAGCACAGAGAAAGGTGTTCCTGTCAGTTCTTGGTGGTTGTTCAAAGCTTCTGTGGGGGGCAGAGCCCTGAAGCTTCTCACTTCACTCTCTTGATTGGGGTGGACCCTACTATTTTATTAAGGGGTAGGCTGTCACTTCTGTAACATATGGTATTCCACTTGGATGCCTTCATGTACTCTTCTCTCTTTCTACCTTGTCCAATTTCCAAGCATGGCCCTTTATTAGCTTTTCTGCTATCATCTGTTTTCTGATGAGAATGATTTATATACTGGCCAGAAAGAACTTCCCGGTCAGAGCATCAGCCAAGGAAGTGGCACGAGTGAGCCCATCGATGTCAGGAGCTGTCAGCATTTCCCTCTGCACACATGCGTGCATGTGGTGGACTGGTGTTCCCACGTGTAGGCATGTCTGCATACGGGAATGTGTGTCCACAGGCCTGCAGGGTGATGAGGTTCCATGACCAACCTCTCTGTAATCCACTTCTTCTAGAACTCTACCATCCAAAATGGGAACTGACAGCCACGTGTGGCTATATACATTTAAACTTAAATTAGTTAAAAACAGGGGGTGTGAGGGTAGTTCAGTGGTAGAGTTCTCAATTCCTGGGCCATGCACTTCCCCCAAAACCAAACAAACAAGCAAACAAACAAAACAACCCACAAAACAAAAATTCAACAAATAGTGCTGCAATAACTGGATACGCACATGAAAAAGAATGAAATATGACCCCGTCACACAGCATACAAAAATAAATAAATAAAAATAAGTTAAAACAAGTTGTTTTAGTTTGCTAAAGCTAATGACATGCAGTATACCAGTAGTGGGTGGCTTTTACAATGGGGATTTATTGACTTATGAGTTTATAGCTCTG
Source organism: Myrmecophaga tridactyla (assembly GCA_004026745.1). Classification (NCBI taxonomy): domain Eukaryota; kingdom Metazoa; phylum Chordata; class Mammalia; order Pilosa; family Myrmecophagidae; genus Myrmecophaga; species Myrmecophaga tridactyla. The sequence continues at coordinate 5,037 of PVIY010059932.1, forward strand.
AGGCCATGAAAATGTCCAAATCAAGAAATGAGCAAGCGGTGCTTTCTCCCTGAAGACTGACTACTAGAAATTTGGGACACCTTTGCCACATGGCAAGGCAAATAGCCAGCATCCCCCAGTCCTTCTCTCTGGTGTTTGGTCACTTTCAGCTTCGAGCTGCTTCTCTCTCAGCCTCTCTGGTTTTTCTTTCTCAGCTTCTGTGTCTTTTCTCCCTCTCACCTTCACTGGCTGTTCTCTCTCAGCTTTCCTGTCTTTTTCTCTGTCTTCTGTCTCTCTTAGCTTCCCTGTGTGCTTTTCTGAATTTCAGCCTCTTATACTCATCTGCAGTGAGAGGAGTAAGACCACCCGGGACCGGCCTCAACTGCAGAACCTAACCAAACTGTCCCACCCACAATAGGACCCCACCCACAGGAATGGATTTGCTTTAAGAATTTGATCTTTCCTGGGGTGCCCACAGCTTCAAACCATCACAAAAATAAAATTAAAAGTTCAAGTCCTCTGTCACCCTGGACACATTCCAAGAGCTCAATGGCCACGTGCAGCTGGTGATTCCATCCTGGACACTGCATGTATAGAACATTTCCTCTCTGCAAAAAGTTCCAGAAATCTCTTGAAAACTTTAAATAAAGCCAGGAGGGATGGTTTCCTTGCCCTTAGTCACTTTCATTTAAGGCCCGGGAGAGAACAGCTTTGTGCTCCTTTGCCTTTGGGTCCTGCTCTTTCCAGTAGCACCTCTGTCCCAAGATTTAAGACTATCTGAGGCCTCATACCCCTGCACCAGCCAGCATATGCCTGTGCTTACCACTCTGCCAACTCAGGGTTTCTGGAGCCAGACCCATGATTGCATGTGTGAAGGAGACTCAGGAAATAAAGAAGCAATGGTCAGCCCATCCTGAGAGAAGAAAATTCAGAATAGCCAAGCATGGGTGTCCCCTGGGCCCCAGGCAAGAAAACCTTGTCAAACTCAGCCCAAATACAAATGAAAAAAATTCATTTTCAATCTTTACTGTTTCTTTGAAGCCCTCCCAAGGGTCCCTAGCTCCCTATCCTGGGTGATTCCAGAGCCTCAAATATTTGCATATGTGTCCCCAGGGCCCAAAGAATATGGCAGCTTCACTTCCATGGCCCTTCTTCCTTGAGTCTGGGCTTCTGTCTCCTTTCATTGCTTAGAGCTGTGTCCCATTTCTCCTTGACCTGGTTATCCTGACTCCAGGGCCTGAGCAGCTGGGGTTCCTGGCTGGGACCCATGAATCACCTTTGGTGCCATGCCCAGTGCTTCATCTCTGCCCTCACCCCAGCTCCAGATTTGGCCAGACCTGTTCCTTTGCCATAGCAGAGTCCTGACATCATCTCCATCTTTGACCCTCACAGAACACAGATACAAGTTGATCTACATGTATTGAAAATGTAGTAGGGGCAAGGCTGTATTCTAAGGTATTCTTGTATGTTTTCTCAACTCTCACCATGAAGGCTGTCATTGTCCTCATTCTGCAGATGAGGAAACTAAAGCACAGAGAGGTTAAGCAAGTTACCCCACATCATACAGCCGATTGACAAGGATGGTGGAATCAGTATTCAAACCCAGATAGTTCCACTCTGACCAAATCCCCTTAACCAATTGCATGATGGCCTGTTATGGATTGCTTCATATTTTATTCATAATTATTTCTAAGATACACGCTTTTTCTCTTTCTCCCAGTGACATCTTAGCCCATGAGACAGAGTTATAAACAGAAAAACAAGAGAGACAATGGATTTTGTGGCCCTCCTATTGGGAGTCCTTTTTATTCTCTCAGGCTGGGGGTAAGGGTCTGGAGGGCAGTCCCTGGGGCAGAGGGCAGGATTCCCAGCTGCAGCCTGAGGGTTCCCTCAGTGTGCCTCTGCAGCCCCAAGAAGCAAACAGGGGTGTGTTCCAGCTGCAAGTTTCCCACTAGAGTCCCTCCAGAGCTCCTCCCTTGGCCCCCATGCCCAGTGGACCCAGACTCTCTCCCCTCTCCCTCTAGGATAGGGTGGGCTCCATAGCTGAGTCCCAGAGTGGACTCATGTTTAGGTGAGACTGGGGAAGGAGAACCAACTTCCTATACATGCCTGGTCTAAGTACACTCAGGACCAAACACCCACCTTCAGCCTGCACCAGGACAGAGCCTAAAAGCCAGGTCCCCCAAGCCTACAGGGTGAGTTTGGGACAAGAAAGACTCCCTCTACCAGCAGGCCTGCCCATTCACTCAGCACTGGGCCTGTTTCCCAAGAGGATGCTCTGACTTCTGAACCTACCCCCAGGTCTCAAAGAGAGAGCACAGGGCAAGTGCTGGACAAGTCTCATCAGAGAAGCCTGCTGGAAGGTGTGGGCCTGGAGGGTGGCATGGGGGTAGAAATGGGGCCAGGATTGGGATTTTCCAATCAGGCCTAAGATGCCTTCCAGGGTGAGAGCACAGTTCTGGGAGTCTGAGGAGATTTGGGGTGAGAGATATAGATGGGCATCAGAGAGCCAAATGCAGGCCTGGGGAGAAAGGGAGGCTCGTGGGGGCTCAGACACCAATGTGTCTCTGGTCTCTCTCCCCTCCTCCCCCCCATCCTTCCCTCTCTATTTCTCTCTCCCTCTCTCTCTCTCCTTTCCTCCCCACTCTCTCTTCCTTTCTTCTCCTCTTTCTCCCCCCTCTCCATTCTTCCCTCAATTTCTCTCTCTTTCCTTCACTCTTTCCTCCCCACTCCTTCCCTCCCTCTCCTTTTCTCTTCCCCTACTCTTCCTCCTTCCTTCTCCTTTCCCCTCTCCCACTCTCTCATGCACTCTCTCCCACCCTCCCTCTCCTCCTTTCTCTCCACCCCTCCTCTCCCCCCCCTTCTCTGCCCCTCCGCCCTCTCTCTCTCCTGGTGCTGGGAGATGGGGAGGCTCGGTAGTGATGACTTAGTAGGTGCTGAGCCCCGTGCAGTGGCAGCGCTGTGGGAGGAAACAAGGAGGGTTCTCTCTTATCGCAGCTGCTTTTGCTCAGCCCGTCCTGCCAGTGGCCGTGACCCCACCCCTCATCTTCTCACCCAGCAGCGGTACAGTGTGCACCTTGCACCCCCAGCTCCCCTGTTGCTCTGGGCATCAGATGGGATCATGAGTGGGGAGTGCCTCTCATCCCCAGGGTCCTCACAGATGGGCCATCCCAGCTGGGTGGGCCCATTGAGCTCTGAGCAGAGCTCTGGAGGCTGGGCAGGCTTCCTCCAGCAGAGCAGTCTGCAGCTCAGGTTGTATTAAATCCAGACACCTCTGAGTTTAGTACCAATTACTAGCTGCTGGCAGGGGTGGGAGAGGTCTGGACTGTGTCAAGATGTGCCTTCTGGCAGCCGGCTGCTCTTTGGAGCTCCAGGTGAACCCTGCAGAGTAACAGCCCCGCCCGGCGCATATGCTCATAATTGGTACTCGGCTGGGGATGCCAGCTGCTCCCCTCTGTGAGCACAAAGAAGACCCGGGCCCTCCAGGGTCCCCTGCCCCCACCTCTGTCCACGTGGGCCTGCAGGGGCTCCAGTGGGAGTCAGCAGGGGATGACTTGGAGCCCACCCTATCCTTCTCACTCATCCAGGACAAGAAAGACAGCCCCTCAGATCTGCATAAAGAGTTCAGCCCAAAGCTTTGCCTCCCTAAGCCCAGGTTTGGAAAGTCCAGGGGTGATCAGAGTCTCACATGTAAGGTCCCCCTCCCCCAAAGCGCAGCTGACCCCACACTCGGAATGCACCAAGAGGGTCAAGGTCGGCAAAGAGAAGGCAAGCTGTGGACAGATGGGGGCTGAACAAAGTATTCAAATCATCCAGGGGGAAAGTGGGGGCGAAACAGGGAAAAGCTGGGTCTCTGGCAATGGAACTGGTCATTTGGCAACATGCTCCTTCAGCCCCTGCAGCTGTAGGAAGGGGCCTGGTGGCAAGCACAGTTCGATTGACCATCCCCAGGCTTGACAAAGGTCTGGATCAGAGCTCTGTTTGGGGGAACAGGGAAAGGGAGGAAGCGCTTTTGCTGGGATTTTTGTTCTCATTTAATGCAACATTTTCCTGGTTATTAATTCCTTGTTTGTGAAGAAAGACCATGTATTAGTGACCTATTGCTGTGTAACAAATTGCCTCAAAATGTACCATCTTAAAACAACAAACATGTATTATCTCAAGGATATTTGGAGGGCTAAGAGTCAAGAGCAGCTCCAGGCCTCTCATGAGTTGCAGTCAAGATGTGGTCATTGAAGGTTGGACTGGGGCTGGAGAATTGGCCTCCAGGATGTCACCCTCACATAGCTGCTGGCAGAAGCCTGGGCTCTTTGGGACCATGCCACGTGGAACTCTCCACCAGGCTGCTCGAGCAATTTCATTCCCTGGTACCTGGCTTTCCCCACAGAGGGTGATTCCAGAGACAGAGAGAGCAAGGCAAACAGGAAGCAGTGGAGAATTTAACAACTTGGGGTGGTTGGCTGAATTCTGAGATGGTGCCCAGGATTCTCACCCCATGTATCATATTACAGAAGGGATTTTTTAAATTAAGGTCCCTAACAAGTTGACTTTGAGTTCATTAAAATGGAGATGATCCTGAGCAGGCCTGATGTAATCAGACAAGTCCTTAAAATCAATCACAGACAGAAGGGGTGCATGGGCAGTTCAGTGGTAAAATGCTCACCTTTCATGCGGGAGACCCAGGTTCAATTCCTGGACCATGCACCCTCCCCCCAAAAAATTGATCACAGAGATGTGGAGTTAGAGATTTTCCTGCTGGTCTTAAAGGAGCAAACTGCCACGTATGGAGGGGGCCACTCGACAAAGTCCAAGAGCAGCTTTAAGGAAGTGAGAATCATCCCAGCTGACAGCCTAAGGTAAAGGGGACCTCAGTGCTACAACTGCAAGAACAGAATTCTTCCAACAACCTGCATGAAGTTGGAAGAGAACCCCAAGCCTCAGATGTGACCTCAGCCTTGACCAACATCTTGCCTCGCAGGGCCCTGAGCAGAGAACCTTATCAGGTGGTGCTAGACTCCTGACCTATAAAACACTGAGATAATACATTTGTGTGGCTTAAGATGTGTGTGGTTATTTGTTATGCAACAAAGAAAACCAATACACTTAGTCTCTGCAGTTGTATGCCATCACGTTGGCTTTTTTTTTTTGGCATAGGTAGGCACTAGGAATTGAACCCCAGTTTCCAGCATGGCAGGCAAGAATTCTGCCACTGAGCCACCATCACACCTCCCCAATTTGGCTTTTTTAAAAACATTTTATTATTAGAAACAAATCACTAGGTCCACTCACAGTCAAGGGAAAAGGATCCACTTTCTGAAAGGAGTCCCCAAGAATTTTAAACCACCACTGGCCACCTGTGAGTGAAAATGGGGCCATGCTGATACACCCAGAATGTAGAGACACTCAATGGCCAGCCTGCTTTTAATACCCAGAATAAATTCATACAGGCCAGTTGCAAGCTTTGATGAGGCAAACCAGAGTTTTCTTTTAGGAGGCAACAAGCCCAGCCACAAAGTGGGAGGTTAGAGCTTATTTTTTCCCCCTTTGGATGATCCCTTGTGAGCAATCTACAGAGTAATTGTATACAATGCAGGATGAGGACTGGAATTCCTGAGTTTAATTTAAAAGTTACAACGCGTTAATCAGCTCCAGTGTGACTTGCTGACGCCCAAGTTTGGGAAGCCTTAGCACAACAGCTCTTCCAGGCAGTGCAGGGAGAAGAAGACACGAGTGGAGTGTGGTTGAAAGCCCAGCTGCATCAAAATCCTCTGGGACTCTTTCAATGGGGACAAACCCACTGTCCCCAGAGCACACATTCCATTTGTCTGTTGTAAAGCACTTCCAGCTTTACAAATCCATCTCTAAGGCTTGATATCACATTGGTCCTTTGGAGGATTTAGGAGAGTTTGGAATCTGCTTGGACTATGAGATCTCATCCTATAACATCAACAATGCTGGCTGTAAGTGTCCTTAAAGATGGCACAGTAACAACCAGCACACATTTTTAGTTTGAATTTTTGTTACAAAGATGAAAGGAGAAGAAACTTTGCATTGTCTCTTTCCCTCTCCTTACCTTTCAGCTTTCTATATTCCTGAGAGCAACATACTTCTGAGGGAATATATGAAAAAGGAGGGTAGGTTTGGAAGCAATGGCTGCAGTGGTTGAGGTTGGGTTGGGTGGTGGCAGCCAAAGAGACATTTCATTACAGCTCTATGACAGGCAAGGACCACATGCCTGAGGTTCTATCTTCCCAAGAACGAGAGAAGAAGGGTCGGGGGCTGGATAATTTAAAAACAAGTCAGCAATTTGGCAAAAGCTGAGCCTATAAATAAGCCACAGATCCTGGCTGGATTTAGTTAAATTCCCCGAAGGCTTTGCGTTTTGACATCAATGCTCAGTTTAGGCTAATTACACATTATCTGAGGCCAGCAGCCTGTGAAAAGTTTGGTGGATGGGAGTGTAGGTATGTTCAGGACACTGTGGGGCAGGGAACTGGGGGTCTCAGAAGGAAGGGTCCTGGTGGAGGGCCTCAGAGCCTGGGTGCACGTCAAGAGGGGGCAGAACCACCTCACCAGCTGCAATTTAACACTAGGGCCTCACAGGAGAAGGGAGCAGGGTGAATGTGACATGCACTTGGAGTCCACCTAGACCCACAGTATCTTAAATCTCTGAACCCAGGGGGAGCCATTTGTGTAGATGCAACAACTCTGCAGAGCTATGTGCTAAAATAAGGGAAACCCTCCCAAAGTGTGGGCCCCTAGCAACTCTCCACTCTCCCAAATACTTCTGCATTTCTGAATATCCTTGGGTATTA
>PVIY010059933.1:0-11843 GCA_004026745.1 Myrmecophaga tridactyla
CAGCGGCAAGAAGGTTCCACGGCAGGCTGGCTCCCGCAGACCTAGGCCTCACTTCCAACTTGGATATGGCGGTCAGCTGGTGGGCTTTCCGACACCCCCAAAGCATTCTGAGCCAACGTGATAGATGATTCATGAAGTTGGTTTCATTTTTTTGCAAAGACCAAGTCAGGATACTGACCCTAACAGCAGACCCCTGCTAACAAGGCTCTCACCCCATCCAACTCTTGTCCAGCCAGCTCAGCCCTTCACCAACTGGCCCACTTTTGTTCCCCTGCTTCAGTCTCATAATTGTTTGCCACCTTAACTAGCTCTCCTCTGGACAATTCAATAGCGGCCCTGGAAATGGGAAGCAGCAGTGATCGAGCTTTTGGGGGGGAGCTTGGACAGGGGTCCTCATACTACCTGAGGCAGAGACCTCCCAGAGAGGTCAGCTGGCGGGGGGGGGGGGGGCATTTCCTGAGGGGGGCGGCTCGACCCCACCTCCCACCTCCCAGCCTGAGGCCAGAGTCGATGGAGAGGCTGTGGTCTGTCACAGACTCCTGAACACATCAGCTCTCAGACTGACCCCCCTCTGTCTCTACCCGGGACAGGGGAGACTGCATGAAATTACTCTCTCAAAACATATCCCAGAATAAATACATTGGAGCCAGAACTACTTCTTAACCTGGCATTCTATGCCATATGGCCTGGGAGCCTGAGAACTGTCTGTCTGGACAACCACTGAACCCTGTGCCCAGCATAGAGCAGGCAGCAATAAATATTTGTTGAATGAATGAATGGAAGCGTGGATGGGTGGGTGGGTGGATGGATGGATGGATGGATGGATAGATGGATGGATGAAGCATCCAGCAATGCCGAGCAAAAGTAGCCCCTCAACCAGTGTTAGTGCACCACCAACACCCCCCAAAGTACCTGCAAGGGCTTCGCTGCACATAGTAGGCTCTCAGTCACCGGGGAGGGCTATTGTAATCAAGCTCAACCCACTTGCATCCCACCAGCGCGCTTCTTCCACCAGCTACTCAGCCAGCAGCCAGCAGCGACTGGAGAGCAGGGGAAAAGTTTCGCTGACCCCTTGGCCCAGGCTGAGTCCTGGATCCCCTCCCCTCCCGGCGGCTCCGGCTCTGCGGGCAGAGAAGCCGGGATACCCGGCCCCGGCGCCGGCATCCCGCGAAGGAGCCAAAGTAACTTTGCGGGTATCCCTGCGCAGCGCCGCGGGCGTCACCCCGCGCCTGGAGAGGGTCCCGGCCGCGCCCCCAGCCCGGCCCGGTGCCCGCCACCCCGCATCCCCGGCCCGCGGCCTGCCCCCGGCCCTACCTGGCCCCGGGCTCTTCTTCGGCGACCGCAGCTACCGCGGCGGCCGCGAGCAGCAGCGCACACGGAGGAAGGCAGGGGCCCGGCTCCGGGGAAAGAGGCGCGCAGGGGTGGGGGCTCCTCCGGCGGCGGCAGCCTCGCCGCGCGTCCGAGGCAGCAAGTGGGAGCCAGACTCCTCCTTCGGGGGGCGGGGGGCTCCTCGCCCGCCCGCCGCGAGGCTCGGAGCCTCCCCGGCTCCCCCCTCCCGCCGCCGCCCTCCCCTCCTCCCTCCCTCCCCGCCTCCCCCGCCCCGGCGCCGGGAGGGGCGCGCTCCCGCCCACTGTCCGGGCCCCCCGCGCGGCCGTCCGCCGGGGCCCCCGCCAGGCAGCCAGGCCTCGGCCCTCGGCCCCCGCCCCGGCCCGGCGACCGCATCCCGCCGCGGAGGGAAGGGAGCGGGGGAAGCGGGAAGCTGGCCCGGACGAGGGAGGAGGAAGCGGGGCTCGCGCTGCGGAAAAGGAAAGGCGGCTGCCGCGCCTCGCGCCCCGCGCCCGCCCCCCAGCCCCGGGCCCGGCCACGCGCGGGGTGGGCGGGGAGCGGGACGGGGGCGCTCTCACCTCCAGACCCGCAGCCGCCGCGGGCCACCGGTGCTGGGGTGCGCGCGGCTCCTTCCCGGGCGTCACGGCCCCCGCCCCCGGCCAGGACCCCTCCCAGGGCCCTGAGGGCCCCCTAGCCCGGGCGCTCCCTCTGGGGTCTAGGATTTCTCCCCCCTTCAGTCCCCACCGGGAGACACTAGATTCCAGCTCCTAGTCTGAAAGGCCGAGATCCCCCTCCTGAGTCCCCACCTCCTTCCCCAGGGGTCCCAGGTCCCCAGTCCCCAGGTGCAGTGGCCACTGCCTAACCCCCAGTGGTGTAAATGAGCAAGTCAGGACCTCAGAGACCCGGGCACCCGGTTTGAAGAAGGCCCTGCCTTAGCGGAGGTCAGCAGGCTGCCCAGGGGTCATCCCGCCCTGAGGTGTTGAGAGGCCCCTTATGACCTGTAGCCCCCTGCCCCTGGGTGCAGAGGGGTCCACAAGAGCTTGGTGGAGTCCAGGGCACAGGTCACCAGGGCCTGGGCCTCCCAGACTCAGAGGGAGGTGAGAAGGGGGGTTTGGCCCCCACAGAGGCTCAGCTCAGCCACCCCAACAAATATTCATCCCCCCCCCCATGGACTACCCCACTGCACACATCTCTGCACTGGCCTCCCGTCCCTGTGCTCATAGCACTGTCAGACCCACATTCCTGAGGCCACCCGGCCAGCTTTGGGGAGGGCCCAGACGCTCAGGGAGGCAGACAGGGACATGGAAGAAATCCCCTCCCAGCTACCCAGCATGGCTCCTGGAAGGTGGAGACCCCACCTGAAAAGGTGTGTGCCAAGAAGAGAAGGTATGGAAAAGGCATTCCAGGTAGAGGGAAGGGTGCATACAAAGGCCCTGAGAACCTGCAGGCCTGGGGATGTTTGGGAGGGTGAGTTCAGTGGGGCTGCAGAGGAAGTGTAGGGAGTGGGGGATGAGGTAAGAGTTGATGAGGGGAGCAGGAGCCAGTTAAGGAAGAGCCTTGTATGCCCATCTGGGCACTTGGACTTTATCAGGGCCAGTGGGGAGCCATGGAAGGTTGTCGTGCAGAGTGTAAATTGGTCAGAGCTAGCTGTGGCAGCTCTGACAGGAGGGGGCACTTTAGGGAGCGAGGTTGGGGCTGGGGAGGGAGATGAAGGAGGCCTGGGCCAGGACCCTAAGGCAGAGGATAACAGGGGCCCATCCAGGAGACCTCAGGCAGTCACCTTCCTCCTGCTTCCTTGTCTTCAGACCCCACTTCTCTCACTCCATGCTGAGTGATTCTGGGGCAGAGCCAAGAGGCCAGGCTGGGAGAACACCCTTGACCAAGCAGGTGGGAAGAATAGATGAAATGCAGGTGAGCCACCCAAGTGGTGGATGCAGCGTTGGCAGGCGCTGCGCCTCTCCTTGGGAGCAGGGAATTGCTGCAGTCCCTGCATCCCTTGCCCACAAGGTCAGCCCAGGAAAAGGCTCTCCCCAGTATCCCTCCCCCTGCCTGGCAAACCCCACCCAGCATTACTCTCTTCTGTTGCTTAGGGCCCACGCTGGGGTCTGCAGGGCCAGTAAGGACCAGACCCACAGAGCAGGCTCTTTCCGGGCCAGGCAGCATTTAAGAAAGAGCACAGGTCTGCGGTTAAGAAGGTTTGGTCAGTGGCCGGAGTCCAGCAAGGTCCCTTGCTCAGGTGGCTGCTACATCTGTTTGACATCTGTGATGTCCTAGATGCCGGCTGTGTGCTAGGCCTGTGCTGGGCAGCTGCAAATGTGGGCATCACCCAGATGCAACCCTGCCCTACAGCCATGGGCACAGATGTCGCTGGAGACCAGCCTGAATGAAAGAAGCCCACCCTGGGGGGTAGAGCAGGACATCCTAGAGGCAGGAGGGTTGGCCCTGGAAGAGTGGCAGAATGTGGGTGGGGGACAAACTGGAATATTTCCCAGAGTAGGAACTGCAGATGCCCAGGAGAAGTGCAGGGCGACAGGGAAATGGGGGGAGTGTACCTTAAGATGGGCCACGTGGGGCCCATGAGTGCCATGCTAGCAGGCCGCAGGAGCCCCCAGGGGTATTTGAGCAGGACACTCTGTGGTGTCCCTTTGTCTCTAGCATGCAGCCCAGGGCCAGTGTCTGTTGAGTGAGGGGTGAATTGGCAAATGAAAGATGAGATCCACTGAATCTAAACCTCCCCAGCCTCCAGCGTTTTGGGTGTCCCCCAGCATGGAGGGGCGTCCTCCAGGAGGGCCCCCAACTCTGTGGACCACAAAGGAGCCTCCTGAACTCAACTAGGAAGCATCTTTCTCCTCCTAGGGCTACAGGCTTACCAGGCACGATGTCTCCAAGGGAGATAGAGAGAACTGTCATGGCTCCCTGGGGGACAGGGCTTGGGCACAATATCCCAGAAGACTCCACCTGCTAAGGACAAAGCCGCAGTTTGGCCATGATGTTAGGAGGACACAGGGTTTGGTCAGAGGTGTATGTGGCCTTCCTGGTCCCTGGGCCTGGTCCCTGACACCTGGCTTCCAAGGCCAACTTCTTCACCACCTCTGATCCCACCAGCCCTCCCCTCAGCTCCCAGAACAACATCTCTTACCTCCCCTGAATATGCATTTATTGAGCACTTACTGTATACCAGCACTCAGCCTTTCCTTTAGAGCTCAACACCAAAGGGGCCTGTGACTACCTGCACCACTCAGACCCAGGCACTCAGCTCAGAGCATGACCCTCACTGTCTCTTGTGACCCCCACACTTACCCTGGGCCAGCCTGCACCAGAGGGGTTGGGCTCCCTTGGGGCCCCAGTGCTGCAGCCTATGGGACGTGGAACTCAGGAGGTGCCGATGAGTGACCTCTGAATGGCAAGGGAATGAGGATGCTGGGTGGGCCAGGATAGACCCATTCCTAAAAGAGCAACCAATCTGGCAAGTACAGCCAACATTCTGCTTTGGGGAAAATTTAATAACACAGTGGCACTTGTTCTTGGAGACTAATGGAAACACCACGCGATTCTACACTGCTGAACCAGCCTGGGATGGTGTGCTCCAGTGGGTGGCATTTCTCAGGCACCTACTATGTGCTAGAGGCTGGGAGAGCGAAAAAGGAAAAGACAGGCTCTCTGTAGGCAAGTTGAATGATGCTCACGGCCAGGGGAGAAGTGGACAGCTGAAGGGGCAGGGAGAAGTTAAGGCTGATGTGGTCTAGGGAGGTTTCAGAGGAGGTGATGGGTGAGCTCCCGAGCACTGAGAAGTTACCACGAGGCTAAATGAGAGAAGGCAGCCCAGCAGAGGGGCGGTGGTGCAGAAACTTCCATCCCCAAAGGGCATGGTGTACTCTAACCTGGCCAAGAAACTCCCCTTCCAGGAAGTGTCCTGAGGCAGTAACTGCAGACTGTTTATAATTTCCCCCAAACTGGAAATGACCCAAATGCTCAACCACAGGGGATGGTGTTAAAAATCATGGTATTAAAAAAAAAAAATCGTGGTATGTCCAGGGAATCTCAATGAAAATCATGTTGCTAAAATGGGATGCTATGGGAAAATTATGTCCATACTTAGTGAGGGGTATTTAGGGAGGGGTATGAGCAGAGGGTGAGGTGCAAATAGGGCTGCCCACCCAAGTCTGTCTGTGTTCTGACACAGTTCAGAAGCAGGTCACCTGGGGAGCTTCTCTAGGCCTGGAGCCTCAAGTGGAAAAGCTGTGCCTGACTGGGACTCCCAGCTCTCCCCAACTCTGGCTAGACTCAGTACAGCCTATAATGATGGCCCCAACTCCTGAACCACACTCTGACCACTAACTTAAATCTTGCCTCTGCCACATTGTGACTCTGACCCTCAGTCTCTTCTTCTCCAGAACTGGGACAATAACCTCTACCTTGAGGGCAGAGTTCACTGAGGCCTGTTGTGCCTGGTATCTAGATAGTCAACACTCAGCAGGTGGAGGCTGCTAACACGATTCTAGATCCCAAGTCTGAGGATCCGATTCTAACCCAGTCCTGCCGCTAACTTGCTCAGGACCTTGGAACAGTTTCTCTGAGCCTCGGAATTCTCAACATCAAGAGGAAGGTGACGAAACAGCTCCCTCCTGAGCTTGCACTAAGATGAAATAAAGGAGCAAGGCGCTCCCTCCTCCTGCCCCCACCTGAGGTACCAGTCAGACTATTGTCCAAATGACCCCTCCTCACTCCATCCCAGGGCACACCCCCTCTCCTCCACATCAGACCCTCAGGCCTTCACCCAGAAAGTCAGGCACAGAGCAGGGACATTGTGTAAAGTGAGCTCTGGGCCACTTAGCTGATTATTCCACAGGAGTCAGATTTGCCTGGAAGATGAGGCATCCACCACCGGACAACCGGCCAGTGTGCCCTGGCCCAGGGAAGCTGCAGCGTACTTAGAATCCCCAGGAGCAGGGACCTGGGCCAGCCAACCCCAGGCAGGGCTGACCACCCCCTACAGGCTGCAGGGCCTCTCCAAAGGGGAGGTCAGCTCTCCACCACCCCCACACCTCCATTCACCACTCCTGGGCCTGCCCCTGTGGGGAAGCTTTGCACTGCAGAGCCCAGGTGGGCTAGACAGATGGCCTTGCAGGCCTCGGCCCCTCCCGTGCTGCCTGTGAACACTTTAGTGTCTTTACAGAACTTTCCCAGATGCCTGGTAGCTGCTTTACTTCTCAGGCAGGTCCTTGGGTACGGACAGCCTTCCCTGCAAAGAGAGACAAGAAGCCCCATTTTAACGGTGAGGAAACTGATGCCTCAGGAGGTTCTGAGACATCCAGTTGTAGATGGTAAAGCTGGAACTGGAAGGTGAATCCTCAGACATGGCCCAGCGTCCCCCTCCACCCACCACCCCCAGGTGCCAGGCCTCCTTCCAACCCCTTCCAACAGCTCAAGTACCAGGCCCTGCCCGGGCTCCTGTGATGGCCGGACTGCAAGGAGCTGTCCAAGGTCCTGGCCAGGCCCAGTGCTGCACCACTGCCTTCTCTGATCCATCCTCCAGCTGCCCCCTTTCCCCCACCTCGTGGATGTCAAAGAGGAGCATGCGAAGTTGGACCCGCCCAAGAGCTCCCGACCTTGCCCTGCCTGCACCCCCTGAGTGGCCTTGGATTATGCACTTCAACTCTCAGAGTCTCAGTTTCCTTTCCTGAAAAATGGGTGCAGTTGGGGAAGGCAAGGAGGTGATTTATATTCAGTGTACTTCCATAGATATCACTGCCACCTCCTTTGAATCAGATTTGGCCCAGGCAAAGCCAGAGACCCAGAGGGGCCCAGCCCTGCCCTTGAGCTTGGACCCCAGAAGGTGTGGGGCCTGGAACAAGCAATGACCACACACTCCTGGCCAGGCATAGGGGGTCAGATGGGGACACGAGGTCAGGGGAACACAGTGGGACCCCAATCCCTCCCGGATGGCAGAGAAGCCTTCCCAGGGGTGGTGCTTGGAGAGTGTAGGTAACCAGGGCCGGGGAGGCTGCATAAGCAAAGGCCTGGGAGCAGGCGCGGATGAAGTGCAGAGTGGAGGAGGGAGGGCAGGGAGAGAAGGACAGGAGGCAGAGGTGGGCCTGAATTTAGAGGCCTCTGCTCCAAGCCCCGCTCCTGCGGCCACAGATCCCCAGACAGGTGATGGCACTGGACACTGGCTCAGGTCAAATCCCTGGAGCTGCAGAGCCTGAAGCTTGGAAGCCTGGGTGGAGGGCGAGGGGCGTGGGCAGGGGGCTGGCGAGGAGTGGCCCACGGGGCAATGGCCAGGGCTCCCTGACTTGCTGGCTAACAGCGACAGCAGCCTGCACTGGCTGAGCCCTTCCTCCCACACACTGCGCCAGGGTTTTCCCACAGCGCTCCTCATTTCATCCTTCTGACGCCCGCACGGCTCAGTGGGGAGTAGCGGGCAAGGGCAGCAGGGACAGGGGACACAGCGGGGTGCCGGCTGCCAACACCCCTCCTCTTTACTGCTCCAGAGTTCAGCGGTCACATCTGGGAACTAGGGGGTGGTCCTGCCTGCTTCGTGGGGTCCTGGTGAGGCTGGGCAAAGCAAAGGTGGTCAGGGGGCCCTGAAAACTGGGCCCTCCACTCTTGGGGACATTTTGACATCTGCTGGATCCGTCTTGTCTTCCTGTCTCTGGGGCAGCCGTCTCAGGAGCCACCCCACCCAACACAGGTGTCCAGACACAGCTTGGATTTGTGGGTGCCAGGACAGAAGTGACCCCACCAGCATCACCCTCCCACTCCCTAGAGGCAGTGAAGTGCACAGCAGGCCCAGCACCCGGTCCCAGCAGGCTGTCATCCCCAGGGTGGGGGCGGTGATGGTGCAGGAGCCACACGTGGGGGAGGAGGGAACAAAGGAAGGTTGGCTCCTGAATCCCGGGAAAGGGACAACAAGCAGGATCCGAGCTCAGGCTGGTGGAGTCCACAGAGATGTGGGGACTCGCAGCCCACAAGCCCACACTGGTCACACTGAGGGGACGGTGGGAGCCCCGGAGGACGCGCCTGTGTCTCAGACCAGGTATCTGGGCAAGGGGCATGCAAACTGCAGGGCCCCTGGGATGGGCACAGGCCCTGGAATGAATGCCCCAGGGAGGCGGAGGCTGGGAAGTGATGGCACTGGGCACCGGCTCCGAGCAGGCACCTCCTACCTTGGGCAGCAAGACCTGAAACCTAGGCGTCTTCATGCCTCGTCTCCCATCCGGCAGCCCCACATCCAGCAGCACCCCAAGTCCTGTCCACTCACATCCCAAAAGCAAGTCCATCCCTGCCCCCCTCCCCATCCTCACGCTCTTCTCTGGGCTCCCTGCTCCCCGCTGCGTGCCCCACTCTCTGCCTGGGACTGTGCCTTTCTCCCTTGCGTAGGAACCCTCGCTGGCTTCCCATTGCTCTTGAGGCTGTTTCCTACTGGGACTAGGGAATCTCTGCCACTGGGGATGCACTTTCCAGGAGACTGTAGCTGCTCTGCTCTCTGCCTTGGCCCGTGGCCAGTGACAGGGCCCTGAGCCTCCGAACCCTGGACAGAATCAGGAGTCACGGAGGGTGGCAGCTGGACAGGCTGATGGGCATGGCTGGGGTTCCTGCTCCCCAGGGGGCCTTCCTGGAGCCCGCTCTTGGACAACTCCAGAGCCTGCCCATCTCTCCCCAGCACCCCTACACTTGGGAGGCAGTGCAGGAAGCTGGGAAGAGCACAACCTGAGGTGCCAGGCAGGCCGGGCCAGCTGCTGGGGTTGTGGACCAGGTGCTTGACCTGTTGCCTCACCTGTGAAATGGGGGTCACGATGCCTACCGCGTAAGGCTTCCACGATGACGTGAGGTAAGGACCGGGAGCTGGCCTAGTGCTGGCTCTGACCCCCAGCAAGCAGCAAAGCAGTGCTGGTCCCAGGAGACCAACAGGCCCCTGCCCCAGCCCCCTGACCACCACAGCCCCAGGCTGTCACTGCCAGACTCCAGCCCCATGCCTACCACCCAGCAGGCACTCAGTAAACGTTAAATGCACCAGGATATATCAGACAGAGGAACTCCCAGGAAACACACATTCACATGCACGCACACACCCAGCTTTTGCTGATGCTTGAAATCTCCTGAAAGGGAAGTCTTTACCCCTTGGTGAAAGGCAGTATCCTAGGGGTACATCATAGTAGAGCTGGGGGGTCCTTACCAGCCTCCACATGCCCTCCACTGGCCCCCTTCAAATGGAAGCCCCCACTGCGTTCCTGCAGGGCTTCCATGCCTCTGCATCATGCCTCCCGGGCCCCACTTCCCCTGGGGCCTGTCCCAGCTTTGGGTACCTCTGCCATCAGAAGGTTCTTCCTTCTGTTGAGCTTGTAATCTTTTCCCTCTTGGTCCCCACCCCACCGCATCAGGACTGCACAGAACACTTAGCTCCCTCCACTGGCCCTGAGGAGCCCTGGAATCATTTGCAAGAACTCCCTAGACCTGCTCAGTCCCAGACTCCACTGCCCCCACCTGCAACTGTGCCTCAGGTAATCTGGTTGCCAGTCACCTGCCCTTGTTGGTCTCCTTATCCAGATGATCCCTAGGCTTGCCCCCAATGCAGTGTTCAGGTGAGCAATGGCCGAGGGAAGAACCTGGCTAAGTAGTATGGTACTGCTACCATGGCAGCCATTCACACTCTAGTCTGAATGTTTGCAATCCTTGCCTTAAAGCAGGTTTGAATCAGAATCATCAAAGTTAGATCCAAGAGGGATCTCAGTGCCCTTCTGCTCCAATCCCTGACCCTATTCCTCTACAGAAGGGGAAACCGGGGTCAGGGTTGAAGAAGAAACAAAGGAGAGGGAAGAGGGAATACTCTGTCCCCAGATAGAGGGGAGGAGAAATGGCTCCTGAAGAGCAGGTCAAGTTTGGGGTAGGGGCTGAAAACAGACCCTTGTTGCTTCTCCAGCCAAGATTGCTACACTTAGTTACCAGAGGCCCCAGGGATGGCTGATAAATCTTATTGCACTAATTCACCAGAAAATCACCCATTTTACAGATGAGGAAAGTGAGGTTGGAGCCATCAAGTGAATTGGCTAAAGTCAGATGGCGACCCTGCTCAGATGTTCATGAGCCAGCTGAGCTCCACGTGTCTCCCCTCCCTGATACCGCCCTGCAGACAGCTGAGGGGAAGCAGCAGATGTGTGTGCAGGCACAGCCCCCAAGCCACACCTCAGCAGGACAGGCTTCATTCAGCCCCTTCCTGACTTCTAGTGCTGCACCCCCTGCACAGACCTGCCTCTGCCTTTAGTCTCCTAACCTCCTGGAATAGTAATGCTCATCCCCAGGTCACAGATAAACTGGTCCTGAGAGAGTAGACATGCCCAGGGCCACACCTTGAGTCCCTGGTGGAGCTGGACATGTGCCCATGGCATCTCCTACCTCCCAAACATAGACCATCCACTGTGGCCGGCAGCAGACACCCCTCACGGAGGGCAGCGCTATTCTCTGTTAAGCCGGGACCCCGCCCCAGAATCCTTCTCACCGAGCAGCCGCTGTGAAGGGAAACCATAACCGGGTGCTGGGCCGGGCACCCAGGTCTGGCTGAGGCTCTCTGGGACGGTGCAACATTCCACACCAAGCCTTCCGCTCCTCTTCTGCTCTGACAGGCCCGAAGCAAGAGGCCAGAGGGGCTCTGAGGCCACCTCTCGGCACAGAGGCAGAGAAGGAGGTGACTAGCTCCAGGCCACACAGCAGGGAATGAGGGTCTGCTCCCTGCACGCGCCCCCCTCCCAGCACCCCCTACCCCCAGGGTCTCACCCTGCTGCCTCCCCAAAGCGCAGTAGCGCCTGGGGGCCTTCCAGAGCTGTCCCTGCCTGCCTAGCAGGGCTCCCCAGACACCTTGCCCCCAGGCATAGTGGCCTGTGGGAAAGTCGGGTGATTGTCTTGAGGCCATTACAAAGTTGCCTCCCCTCAAGAACCTGCTGAGCTCCCACCTGCCCCTGGGGCCCTACAGTCGGCTCTGGTCCCACCCCCCGGGTCAGGGGTGGTAACTTCCCTGCAAGCCCCCCAACCCCCACCCCAGCCCCTGCCCCACCGTGGTCCAGCAGGGCCCGTGGCCCCCATCAGGCCCTCCATACGGCCCACCTCCCCGGAGGCTACTTCAGACCCGCCCCCTCTTCACACCACACACCTTGCAGGTGATCAGGCCAATCCCTCACCAAGCCGGGGGGCCCCTCCCGGCCTAACCCCGAAGCCACAGCCTTCCCTGACGGCCCCGTCTCCTGCCCCTCCTCCCCACTCAGGGACCCACCCCCCCCACCCAGTACTCCCTTCTCTGCATCTTCAGGCACCCCCTGCTCACCAGTTCCCCTCCACCAGTTCTCACCCTGCTCCCATCTCCTGACCCAAAAAATAAGCCCTTTGTCCGTCTGGCTGAAACCAATCCATACAACGGCTTGGCTTAGCCACAGGAATTTCTTGGCTCATGGTTCAAAGGCCAGGAGAAGTCCAGAGCTGAGGCATCAGTGAGATTGTGCTGTGTCCTGGAAGGCTGCGCCGTGTGG
>PVIY010059934.1:0-11850 GCA_004026745.1 Myrmecophaga tridactyla
GTACTTTCCGAAATATGTGGGCTGTGTTTATAAATATGTGAAATCTATTTCTTATTGTGGGTTATGGTAAACAAAAATTTAAGAGCAAAATGCTCTTTCAGGCCCCAGGAGCAGCCCCAGAGCAGGAACGAGGCCGTAAAAAGGCCCTGCACCCAGAGGATAAGGGTGACCTGCTGCCCCGCAGGATTCTAACCCAGGTCCGCCCCCGGGAGCTGGGCGGGGCGGCCGGGGCCACGGCCCCTTCTCGGGCTGCTCTGCGGGGTGGGCCGTGAGTGGCCCGGCGCCCTGCTGCCCTCTGAACCCCCCTCCCTCCTGGCTGCGCAGATCCGGGTGAAGCCAGACAAGACGGGGGTGGTCACAGATGGCGTGAAGCACTCCATGAACCCCTTCTGCGAGATCGCCGTGGAGGAGGCCGTGCGGCTCAAGGAGAAGAAGCTGGTGAAGGAGGTCATCGCCGTCAGCTGCGGCCCTGTGCAGTGCCAGGTGCTGGGGGCTTGGGAGGGGCTGGTGCATGACCTCTGGGTCTAATGGGGGAGGGGCTGGGGGCGTGGCCTGGATCCCATCCCTAGGGCTGGAAGCTGAGCCCCGCCCTCCGCTCCCCGGCAGGAGACCATCCGCACAGCCCTGGCCATGGGCGCTGACCGGGGCATCCACGTGGAGGTCCCGGCCGCAGAGGCAGATCGCTTGGGTCCCCTGCAAGTGGCCCGGGTCCTGGCCAAGCTGGCAGAGAAGGAGAAGGTGGACCTGGTGCTGCTGGGCAAACAGGTGAGTGTTCCCCTGCCCCCACCTCGCCTGCCTGCATCTGCTCAGGACATGGGTGGGCAGGAGGTGGCCTGAAGGTGGCCCCGGCCCTGGGCATTAGGCGTCCTGCTGAGCAGCCTGTGACTCCCCATCCCCCTGACAGATGTGAGCAGGGAGGACAGTCATACCCCTTGAGGCCTTTTCGGGGAGACTGGAGGCCAGGGAGGAGGCTGGCCCACGTGGAAGGAGAGCCCTGGTGTACACAGGGGAGGGGAGGGTCAGCTCTGGGTTAGCACCCCTGGGGGCCTGTGAGGGTGGGCCAGATGGTGGGGACGGGAGGCCAGGTCGGCAGAATGGGCCTGGGTGAGTGAGGACCTGACTGGAACCTCCCCACCGCCCTGGCCCGTCTGTTGCCTCAGGAGACCTGGGGCCGCCCTTCCTCAGGCTGTCTCCACAGCCCTTCCCATTCCAGGGCACCAGGGGAGGGGCGAAGGAGGGTCATCAGAAGAGCCACAGGCAGGGAATTACGGACAGAGGCCGTGAAAGCAGGTCAGATGCCAAGTGGGAAGAGAGGCTGTAGAGACAGAGCAGCGAGAAGGCTAGGGCCCCAGAGGGGAGAAGGGGGGCAAGGCCCATGGGTAGAGGCAGGTCATTGGATAGTCTGCCCTGCAATTTGGGGGACACACTATGACAGTCATACAGTAGAAAACACAGAACAGACAGCTGCAAGACAGGAGTGTAAATCCATAAACTGAGGGATTAACTGGAAAATGGGCCAAAAAGGCAGACCCTGGGTGGAGCTGTGGACCCAGCACTCTGGCATGCTCCCCAGGACACAGGTGTCGGCTGCACGGCCTGTTGTACAGCCCCGGGTACTCGCTGGTGGGACTCAGGCGCAGCCATCCTGCCTGTCCTGGCTGTGAGGGTGGCTCAAGTGCCCAGGGCCCCCCGTGGAGGGGATGCCGGATGAACCCATCAGGACGTTTTTTATTGCAGGCAGAATCACAGCTCAAACTAGGTTAAGACTCAAAGCAAGTTTATTAGCTCATGTAAGGTGAACTTCAGGCACAGCTTGATCCAGGGTCACACATGTGCTTTAGGCTCTGCTCCTTTGCTATTGGCTTCACTCTGTGGCATCTCCCCAGCCTGGCTGCCCCTGCGGAAAGGAAAGGTCTTTTTTCCCAAAAGCTCCACCGCAATTCCTGGGCTGAATCTTTACTGGTTGAAAGACCTAGTCACCGTGTCAGGGGACAGAATGGTCCCCCTGGCCAGATCCTGTCCACCTGGCTCCCTCATGTGGCCAGCACAGGCCCGGCTCACTGAAGTTCCTGAGAATGGTATACAGCGGGCAAAAATTTGAAGTTGGGGTGCCATCTGGCACCCCCCCACACACACCCACACACACAGTCCTGGACAAGTGGCTGCCTGTCAGCCCAAGAGAGAGACAGGAGTCAGAGATCTGTGGACCCTCTGCCATGGCCTGTTGGTGAAGTTTCACTGGAACATCGCTGCCCCATTCCCTTACACGTTATCTATGGCTCCTTGTGCATCACAGGGGCAGAGATCGAGTCAAGTAGTTTCAACAGGAACTATAGGACCCTCAAGGCCTAAAACATTTACTTTCTGGCCCTTTATAGAAAAGGCTCACCCTCCCCTGTCCTAGACAGACGCCTGGACGGCGTGAGAGAAGCCCCCTCGTCAGGCAGCCCTCTCTCCTTCCACATGCAGGCCATTGATGATGACTGTAACCAGACAGGACAGATGACGGCTGGACTTCTGGACTGGCCACAGGTGAGGCTAGGTGGGGGGCCCCTGCTGAGGGCCAGGCCTGGGGGCTGCAGATGGGGGAGAACACGGCCGACCTTGTCCCTGCCTCCTGGAGAGGACAGGCAGGAAGGAGGAGCTGAGGGTGGCTCGTGGCCAGGGCTGCCGCTGGGGGCCTCACATGCTCTCTCCCCTCAGGCCAAACCTGTCGCTACCTCAGGGACTTTGCACTTGCTCTTCCTGCAGCTGCAGATGGCCTCCTGGCATACTCGCGCCTTCCCTTCAGGTCTCTGCTCAGATATGACCTCTTCAAGGAGGGCTGCCTTGCGTACTCTGAAAAAGTCACACCTCCCCCCTTGAACCGTGATTCCCCATTTGCTGTCCACACCAGTGCTGCCCAATAGAAATGTAATGGAAAAATACTTACGTAATCTAGAAAGTTTTAACAGCCACATTAAAAAAATAAAAAGAAGGGAAACATTAATTTTAACATTTTATTTAACCCTACGAATATAAAATATTATTTCAATGTGTAAGCAGCATAAAAAATTGAGAATCTTACATTCTTTTTTTTTTTTTTTGTGCTCTCTTCAAAACATAGTATGTATTTTGTATTTTGGCACCTATCTGGATGCTAAATTTTCATCAGGAATCCTTGATTTAGAGTTGGTCCAGGTCACAGTTGAAAAAGTAGATTCACATACCCAGGTTGTTCCAGACAAATGCCAGAGCTTTCCCAGTGGCTGAACCGAATACCCGCGCTTTCTTCAAACAGCTCTGTTGAGGTCTGATTGGCTTACAGCAAACTGCGCATGTTTAAAGTTGCACAGTTTAAGTTTTGATCCACGAAACCATTCCTGCAGTCATGATACTGTATCTCTAGTATCAGGTTTTAAAATTAAATAAGTTACATAAAATTAAAAATTACGTTGTCCTTCCTCAGGGCACCTTCGTCTCACAGTTGACGCTGGAAGGGGACAAGGTGAAAGTGGAACGGGAGATTGACGGGGGCCTGGAGACCCTGCGCCTAAAGCTGCCAGCTGTAGTGACCGCTGACCTGCGACTCAACGAGCCCCGCTATGCCACATTGCCCAACATCATGGTGACTGCTGGGTGGGGCGGGGGTTGGGGGGCTGAGGGCGTGGAATAGGGGCAGCATACTGGCCCTGGGTCCCCCTGGTGGTTGGATGGAGGGAGGGATCCAAAGGATGAAGAAGGGATCGCCTCTCACCCAGTAGGCTGAGAGGGAGGAGAGTTCATTGGTTATCTCTGCAGGATGGAGAGTTCACAAGGGTTCTTTCGGCTAACAAAGTGTTTACTGGATATCTGAGGCAATCGAAAGGCTTCATTGGGTCATACTGGCAAACAGAAAGGATCCCATTGTCATTCCAGCCAACAGGAAGAGTTCAGTGGGTAATCCTGACCAAATGAGCATCCATTAGGTCACCTTGGTTCATTACCAGGGCTCATACCAGGGTTCCCCTGGTAGTCTTCACCAGTAGAAGGGAACTGTCAGGCCATGTTGGCTAACAGGAATCGCTCATTGCTCAGCATGGCCACTAGAATGGGTTTTAGGGTCAGCTCAGCCAATAGGAAGGATTCAGTGGGTCATTTCAGCCACTCATGTTCAGTGGGTCATCTCAACCAGCAAGGCAAGTTCAATGGATCATCTCAGCCGAAGGTCATTGAGTCATTACTGCCAAAAGGACTGGCTTACTGGTCCATTCCAGCCAGTCAAGGGCTTATCAAGGCCGTTGACTACAAGAGGAAGATGGCAACAGAAGGGCTTCCCAGCCACCAGTAATTGTCCACACCAGGCATGGCCCCTCTAGGAGGTCACATGTGTTTTGGCCAGTGGATGGGTAGAAGGGTTCCAACTAACGGCAGTGGTCCTGCAGACATGGCACCCAGGGAAGAAGATCCCAGGACCAGTGGCTAGTGAGTGGGGCAGGGGCTCCAGCAGCCCCATGAACTGTTGGTTCCCATGTGCAGAAAGCCAAGAAGAAGAAAATCGAGGTGCTGAAGGCTGGTGACCTGGGCGTGGACCTGACCTCCAAGCTCTCGGTAATCAGCGTGGAGGACCCTCCCCAGCGCACGGCTGGCCTCAAGGTGGAGACCACAGAGGATCTAGTGTCTAAGCTAAGGGAGATTGGGCTCATCTGAGCAATAAAACACTAAATCGTGATGTCTGTTGCTCTTGACTCATTCCATGGAGACCCGTTCTTTGATTCACTCAACAAACATTTCCTCAATGTCCTGTGTGCCTGACCCTGTACTATGTGAGGTTGGGGACCCAGGTGAGTCATTTCCCAACCCTGCCCTTGAGGAGCTTCTGGGTTGAAGGGGGAGACAGTTGTGGACAAAGAGAGGTATCATGCGGGGTGATGTGTGCTGTCATGGAGTAACACCATGGCACTTGGGAACCCAGACAGGGTACCTGACTTGGCCTCTTGGGTCACAAGACTTCCCGGGGGACATGACTTCAAAGCTGAGTCTTGAATGACAAACAGGAGTGAGGTGGTGAGAAGGAGGTCTTTGCTTCACAGAGTATTTGCTGTGGCCTCCTGTGGCCCAGCTGGCCCCTGCAGAGACTTGGGATGCCATGGGTGAGGCCCAGAGCCCTGGTTCTGGTCGGGGAAGCAACCAAAGCCTGGACGCAGTGAGGAACCTGGCACCTGGGCTCAGACTTACTGTTGTCAGCTAGTGTGAGGGCGTGGCAAGGCCCTTTCCACCTCTGAGCTTCAGTTCCCTGGGCTGGGAGATGACAGTAACAGCGTCACGTAGGGCTTAAGGGCAGGGGTTTGGATCCTGAGGTCCTGGGTTCAAATCCCAGCTTCGCCATATCCTGGCTTTGTGGGGCCCTTGGACAAGTTGCCACTGTCTGAGGTTTCCTCCTCCGTCATCATAATGCCAACTCGTTATCTTGTCCAGCACTTCCAAGCCCTCCAAAACTTGGTGGCTTAAGACAGCGATCATCTGTTTTGTTCTTAAATCTGAGACTTGGGCAGATTGCCAGGGAAAGCCCATCTCTCTCCTGTGTCGCATCAGCTGGGTGGCCCAGTGGCTGGGGGCCTCCTCCCAGCATGGCAGCCGGGGCCAGGATACAGGAAGTGGGACATACCAGTCGCGTAGGCTCGAGATCCAGAAGCTGGCACCAGGCCACTTCCACTGCAATCTCAGTCAAGCGGTCACAGAGCCCACCCCGGTTCAAGGGGACTGAGGTCTCGTCCCTCAAGGGGAGGAGTGTCAGCATTTGCAGCCATCTGTAAGTGATCACATCCTCATGGCATTCTGAGGGGTTGATTATGTAGCATCCCAATACTACAGAAAATGCACAATATATATTACCATGCTAACCAGCATGGCAAGGTAAGCTCAGAGGCCGGGAGCTTAGCAGAGGCTCTAAGCCCAGCGTGGGGTGGGAGGAGAAGCCCTCTGAAAGGGGGACACAGTCTGGTCCCCCCACCTCCGGGCTCAAAGTCCAGCTCCTCCCCCTCCGGAGGGGTGGGGCCCTCTCTGAGCCCCAGTTCCCCAGTCTGTGAAATGGAAACAGCAGCACCAGCTCCCAGTAAGTTGGCGGGGTCTGGCCAGATAAGTGCGCAGGAAGCATTTAGTGTGCTTCCTGGTGCACAACAACTGCTAATTTGTATTATTGTTCTTATTAGGGTAAGACCTGAAGGACGGGTTGTGGTGAGGCAGGATGAAGGGGGCGGGGCGGGGGGAGAGCTTCCAGGCCCAAGAAACAGCACGACCCGGGAGGTGAGAGCTGGGGCCTAAGAAGGGCCAGTGGGCTAAGGAGAAAGAACGGTGTATGGGGGGCAGCGGGGTGGGGGGCGCCTAGGCCCTGCTGGCCTGGAAGATCTGCTGAAGAGCTTGGGATTTTCTCCTGAGGGTGAGGGGAACCATGGAGGGCCGTGAGCAGTGGGGAGGTGGGCCAGCTCTGGGTGTAGAAAGACCCCCAGGGGCCACGTGCGTCAGACTGGAGGGGAGAGGCTGGGCAGGAGAGACCCGAGCTGGGGCCTGGGCAGAAGGGATGGTGCAGAGAGGGGAGGGCCTAGGTTTGGTAACTGGCAGTGGTGAGGGGGAAGGAAGGAGTGAGGAGGCTCCCGGGCACCCAGCCCCAGTGACTGCATGGACAGGATGGAGAACCAAGGAGGGGGCAGGGCAGAGAGGGGCCCAGGGTCAAGGAAGTGCCACTCTAGGCCTCAGGAGACACAGCCAGGCTGGAGAGAGTGACTTGAGGCTCAGCTCTGAGGGTGGCAGGGAGCCATGGTAGGGCTCGGAGCAGAGGGGCAGGGTCGGATGTTGGCGTTGGAGGCTGGAAGCAGGTCAGCGAGGACTGGGGAGGAGGAGGCCTGAGCTGAGGCCGAGGTCACCTCCTCCAGGAAGTCTTCCTGGCTTACCCCCCCCCACAGGTTTGCCACCCAGTTTCCAGCTGGCACTCAGTTCTCCCCGTTTTTACCCTGGGGGGTGGGGTGTGCAGGGGTCAGGCCGTACCTCTGCTCAGACAGGGGGCAGCTGATGTGAAAGCGAACGGGGTAGGGTGGGCAGCTCAGCCATCAGGTCTGGGTGGGGGATCCTGGCACCTCCCACCTGGTCTGGCTCCCTTCCCCGCCCAGGAAGCTACCAGTCCAGTTGGACTTGTCTGACCCAGGAAGGACAAGTGAGGGCCCGGGTCCTGCTCCAGTGTCCTGTCAGGCGCAGCTGGCGCCATGCACTCCCGGCTTGCCCTGCCACTCCTCCTGTTGCTGGGTAAGTTCCCCACCTGCCCCTTCCCTGCCAGCCCCTTCCCCAGAAGCCTCCCCCAGCACTCTCCCGTGCTCTCCTCTGCAGCCTCCAGAGCAGGGCTCCTTGCCCTCAGTGTCTCTTCTGGAGCTCAGCGAACCAGCTTCTCCTCTGCTGCCACCTCTGACCCAGAAAACTCTTCCCAGGGCCGGGGTTTGAAAGTTCCCGCTACCAAAGCCCCTAGCTGGACGTTTCCGCATCAGTCTCCAAGCTCAGACATGTCTGTCGGAATCCCCAATTCCCAGCGGTCTCCTGAAGCCCTGAGTTCAAACCATGCATCTGGGTCCCTCTGGTCAGATGTGTCTGCTCAGAGCCCGAATTTGAAATTCCCTGCCCAGAGCCTGGATCCTACCGTCTCTGAAATCCTTGATTCCGAAGTACCACTTGACACCTTGGGCTCTCAAGTGCCTGCCCAAGGCCCCAAGCCTTCCCTGTCAGTTAAGACTCCAGCTCCAAATGCTTCTGTGCTGGACACCAAACTATCTGTTGAGGCTGCAGGTTCAAAATTCTCCCCCGACAAGCTGGATCTTAAATTCTCAGCCCAGAGACCCAACAACCAAGGATCTGCCGAGGCCCACCCAGCAGCAGGCTTCCCCCAGCAGGTGGGGGGGCCTCTCACCGTGCTGGTAGGGACCACCATCCGCCTCCCCCTGGTGCCAGCCCCTGGCCCCGGCCCCCCGGCCCCTCTGGTGGTCTGGCGCCGGGGCTCCACTGTGCTGGCAGCTGGGGGTCTGGGGCTGGGGGGCCCACTGATCAGTCTGGACCCTGCTCACCGGGACCGCCTGAGATTTGACCAGGCCGGAGGGGGCCTGGAACTCGCCTATGCCCAGCTGGGCGATGCTGGGGTCTACACAGCTGAGGTTATCCGGGCTGGGGGCTCCCGGCAGACTCGGGAGTTCACGGTGGGTGTGTATGGTAAGTGGGCCCTGCGATGCAGAGAGCAGGCTGCAGGGGCCGTTTGACTCTGGGTGGCTCTTGGGCAAGGCATTGTGCTATTCCTTCTTAGGAAGTTTGCTCTGAGGAAGAGGTCCTGGATGGGGGTCCCGGATGGGGATCCCTTGTGGGGAGGAGAAGAGGGGCTGGGGGCCAAGACACAGAGGGCTTGAGGGGATTTGGACCTGGGAAGAATCGAGATTCCAGGCTCTCCGGGGAGAGGGCCTGGGGGACTGGACTCTCGGGCTCTAGAGGCCCACACTCCACCTGGGGCGCAGGGTCCTGGATCTCAGAAGTGGCCGGGGCCCGATTCCGAGGCCGGTCCCCGAGCCCGTTCCCCCTTTCTGCAGAGCCCCTGCCCCAGCTGTCGGTGCAGCCCCAGGCCCCGGAGACGGAGGAGGGGGCGGCCGAGCTCCGGCTGCGCTGCGTGGGCTGGGGTCCGGGTCGCGGGGAGCTGAGCTGGACCCGGGACGGGCGGGTCCTGGAGGCGGCGGACCCCGAGGGAGCCGAGCCGGCCCGGGTCCGCGCGGAGGGCAACCAGCTGCTGATCGCGCGGCCGGTACGCAGCGACCACGCCCGGTACACCTGCCGCGTGCGCAGCCCCTTCGGTCACACGGAGGCCGCGACCGACGTCAGCGTCTTCTGTGAGTGGGGCGCGGGCAGGGGTCTCGGTTCCCTGAGTCCTGGGCCCCTGGGCAGGAAAGGCTGAGGCCCAGGCTCCCACCCGCCCTCCCCTTCCACCCAGACGGCCCGGACTCGCCGGTCATCACGGTCGCCTCGGACCGCGACACCGCCCCCGCGCTCTACGTCTCCGCGGGCAGCAACGTGACCCTGCGCTGCAGCGCCGCCTCGCGGCCGCCCGCCGACATCGCATGGAGCCTCGCGGACCCGACCGAGGCCGCGGTGCCCGCGGGGCCGCGCCTCCTGCTGCCCACGGTCGGCCCCGGCCACGCCGGCGCCTATGCCTGCCTCGCCGCCAACCCGCGCACGGGCCGCCGCCGCCGCTCGGTGCTCAACCTCACGGTGGCAGGTGAGGGGGCGGGGCGGGGGCGGAGGGCGGGGCCACACGGGAGAGGCGGGCTGCCCGGAGAAATGGGCGGGGAGGCAGAGAGGGGCGGGGCTGCCGGGGAGGTGAAACGGGGAGGGGGCAGGGCCAGATGGCGGAGGGGCTGCCCAAGGAGAGGGCGGGGCCAGCAGGGCGGGGTGGAGAGACGAGTGAGGAGCGTGGCTAGCCCGGAGGGGCGGAGATTCCCTGAAGAAGGGGCAGGGCGCCTGGGAGGTGGGCGGGGCCTACATCGTGGGCGGAGATTCCTGGGCAAGGAGGAGTCTCGGCAAAGTAAGCCTCGGAGTTTCACCGCAGAGAGTGGGCCTCTTGGCAAAGGGGCGGAGCCACAAGGAAAAGGGACAGGGTCATCCTGAAAAGGGGCGGGGTCTCAGGGAAGGGCGGAGACACCTGGGGAAAGGGGAGGTGTCAGCAAGGAAAGTCTACTGGAGCAGTCACCAAGGAGGGGGAGGAGAAGCCTGGCAAAGGGGTGGTATTAGGAAGGAAGGGGCTGGTCTACGTTTGGAAGGAAGAGAGTGTACGAAAATTTGCGCCTCGGGCTGTCCCCTCAGAGGTGGAGTTTCTGGGGCAAAGGGGCGGGGACAGATGGGGAAGAGGCGGGGTCATTGCCGGAGAGGCGGGGCTAGGGGAGATAAGGGAAGGTTCCGCCCTCGTCCCTATCTTTCCCTTCCCTCCCCTTCGCAGATCTGCCCCCCGGCTCCCCACAGTGCTCAGTCGAAGGGGGTCCCGGGGACCGCAGCCTCCGCTTTCGCTGCTCGTGGCCCGGCGGGGTCCCCGCCGCCTCCCTGCATTTCCAGGGTCTTCCCGAGGGCGTCAGCGCCGGGCCGGCGCCCTCCGAGCTCCTGGCGGCCGTCCCCGCCCACCCGCGGCTCAGCGGCGTCCCCGTCACGTGCCTGGCTCGCCACCTGGTCTCCACGCGCTCCTGTACCGTCACCCCGGGTGCGAGGGGGCGGGTTTCTTTCCTGTTTCCCCAGGAGGGGAGGGGCCTTTACTTTGGTCCTTTAGGACTTCGGAAGGGCGGGGCGGGGGCTGGGTGTGGGGCGCTTTCCTTTCCTTTGACCCCTGAGAAGGATCAAGGATTTTCCTACGCCTTAGGGAGAGGGCAAGGATAAGGTTTCTTTACTGGACCCAGGAAAAGGGGTGACACCTTTTTTCAGAGCTATGAGTGGTTGAGAATGATATGAGTTTCCAAGCACGGGGCTTGTGCTCAGTAAGCATTTGTTGAAGAAATCCGATAAGGAATGAATGGATGAATGAGAATGAGGAAATAGGCAGTTTTGCCTCATTTAGCCAAGGTGCTGGGGCTTCAGCAACATGTGGTGGGCTAAAGGGTCTGGGCACTGGTTCTCTGAAACCTGGGTGGAGTTTTGACTTTCTTGGTTGGGTTTCTGCCCCCTGCAGAGACCCCTCGAGAGGTGCTGCTGCATCCAAGGGTGGAGGACACGCCGTCCGGGGTGGCAGAGGTAGTGCTGGAGGCCTCTGGCTGTGCCCCACCCTCACGTGCATCCTGGGCCCGGGAAGGACGGCCTCTGGCTCCACGTGTGGGGAGTCGCCTGCGGCTCAGCCAGGACGGGCGATGGCTCCACGTTGGCAACTTCAGCCTGGATTGGGACCTGGGGAACTACTCCGTGCTGTGCAGTGGGGCACTGGGTGCTGGGGGCGACCAGGTCACCCTCATTGGTGAGTCCCCTCCCTTCCCAGAACCCAAAGTCTCAGCCCCCATCCCTTGCCCCCCACCCCTCTAGGACCCAGGGATCCAGCCCTGCCCCTGCCTCCCCCCAGGACCCTCCATCTCCTCCTGGAGGCTGCAGAGAGCCCTGGATGCGGCTGTGCTGACATGGGATGTGGAGCGTGGAGCCCTCATCAGCAGCTTTGAGGTTCAGGCCCGGCCGGAGGGGCCTGACCTGGGCAGAGCCACCACCTACAAGGATTGGGTCTCCTTGCTCATTCTTGGGTCTCAGGAGCGGTCAGCTGTGGTGCCCCTCCCTCCTCGGAGCCCCGGGACCTGGGCTTTGCGTATCCTGCCCACACTGTATGGCCAGCCTGGGACCCCATCACAGAGCCGGGTCTACCAGGCCGGTGAGTTGGGGCTGCTGGCACATTCTCCCTGCCTTCTTCATAGCACTCCAGCCAACCATCCTCAGCCTTTGTGGTTGCATTCTCTTTCTTTCCCCAACCTCTCAATATTGGAGTGTTCCAGAGTTCAGGCCCCTTTTCTACCTGTAATTCTCTTCCATAAACTATGGTCCAAGTTCTAGAGCTTTATATATCATTGATATGCAAATAACCCCCAAATATCCTACCTCACCTTGAACTCCAGACTTGAGAAGCCAACTCCTTATCTGACATCTTCACTCGGATGTCTCCTTGGCATCTTAATCTCTACATGTCCAAAATGGGCCTCTTGATGTTTTCCCTGCAAACTACACCCCACCCTCAGACACCCCAGCTTCCCCATCTTGGCACCTGATTAAGCCACCCCAACATCCCAGTCATCAGTCTGCAAGTCCTGTCAATCTTCCTTCCAAAATGTCTTAATCCTTCCATTCCTTTCCACCACCATT
>PVIY010059935.1:0-11841 GCA_004026745.1 Myrmecophaga tridactyla
ACCCCGGGGAAAGTTGTTGGAACCCAAGGGCCTGGAGAGAAGACCAGCAGAGACCATCCTGTGCCTTCCACGTAAGAAAGAGCCTCAGTGGAAAGTTAGCTGCCTTTCCTCTGAAGAACCAACAAAATAAATCCCCTTTTATTAAAAGCCAATCCGTCTCTGGTGTGTTGCATTCCAGCAGCTAGCAAACTAGAACAGGTGCAAAGACCCACTCAATAGGGAAAGAATATTCTTTTCGACAAATGGTGCTGGGAAAACTGGATCTCCAGTTGCAAAGGAATGATAAGGTGGATACCTATCTCACACCATATACAAAACTCAACTCAAAATAGACCAAAGACCTAAATATAAGAGCTAGAACTATAAAACTCCTAGAAGAAAATATAAAGAAGTATATTCAAGACCTTGTGTTAGGCAGTGGTTTCTTAGACTTTACAAAACACAAGCAACACAAGAAAAAATAGATAAAAACTTTTGCGTATCAAAGGACTTAATTTATCATGAAAGCAAAACAGCCCATAAAATGGGAGAAAATATTTGGAAATCACATACCTGATAAGGGTTTGATATCCAGATATATAAAGAAACCCTTCATTTGAACAACAAAAAGATAACTCAATTAAAAAAATGGGCAAAAGACTTGAAGAGACATTTCTCAAAATATTTATAGCTAAAAAAGCATATGAAAAGATGCTCAACATCATTAGCATTTAGGCTATGCAAATCAAAACCATGATGAGATACCATTTCTCATACAATAGAATGGTTACTATTAAAAAAAAGGAAAATATTAAGTTTGGAAGAGGATATGGAGAAATAGAAACACTTGTGCATTGTAGGTTGTAATGTAAAATGATGCAGTCACTGGAGAAGAGTTCGGCAGTCACTGGAGAATAGATCGGCAGTTCCTCAGAAAGTTAAGTACAGAATTACCATATGTCCTTGCAATCTCACTTCTAGTTATATACTTTAAATAATTGAAAGTAGGGACTCAAACAGATATTTACACACCGATGTTTAGTATTGCAATGTTTGGCATTGCTCACAATTGCCAAAAGATGGAAGAAATCCAAATGTCCATCAACTGATGAACGAATAAATACAATGTGGTATATGTATATACATATATATATATATATAAACACATACATAATAGACTTTTATTCAGCCATAAAAAGGAATGAAGTTCTACATGGACGAACCTTGAAGAGAATGTGTTAATTCAAATTAGCCAGACTCAAAAGGAGAAATATTGTATGATCTCACTGGTACAAATAAACAAACTTCCCAAGGTAGGGGCTAGGAATAGGGAGTTAAGGCTTAAAATTTATAGAATTTCTATTTTGGATGGTGGAAAGGTTTTGGTTATAGGTGGTGGTGATAGAAACACAACATTGTTAACAGCATTTAATATATTTGAATTTGGTTAAAAGGGGAAATTTAAAATTGCTGTGTTTCTAGAATAAAAAATTTTAAAAATCCATGGAACTATACAATTCAGTGAACCCTAAGTGTTCTTTGAAGTGTACTTAATTGTACAATTATATAAATGTGCTTTCATTATTGTAAGAAATGTACATTAATACAAGGTGTTAACAGGGTGGAATATAGGAAACCTGTGTTTTATATATGATTGTTCTGTAAACCCAAAGCTTCTCTAATAAAAAAAGGCATAATAAATTTTAGACAAATAACAGTTCACCGCAAAAAGAACCACAAATTAAATAATGAAAGGTAAATGTGTGTAAATCTAGGCAAACAGCTGCATAAAAGAACAATAAGGAAGTATTAAAATGAGAAAATGAATTGACAGCATTTAGGTAGGGAGATACTGAACAGAGTTAACTTATTCTCAAATTTCTGTATTGTCCAAGAGAGTAAATTTATTATTTTCTGATTTTGTTAAATTCCCAGAGTAACCACTGAAACGACTAGAAAAACTGTAAATCCTGGTAGAGGAGAAAAAGGAGGAAAAAAAATCACTCAATTGCAAATGTGAAGAAATGAGAAAATAAATAGAATGGAACAAATAGTACCAAATTAGTTGAAAGAAATACATTCAAGTATATTAGTAATTGTAATACATGAAATTTGACTAATGTCTGAAAATAATTTCAGGCTTGATTAAAAAAAATCCAGTTATATGTTTTTATGAGACAAACATAAAATATCTTTAAAACCTAAGAACATAGGATGGTTGCAAGTATAAAGTAAAAAAAAACCTGACGATATAAGAAAGCAAACTTTAAAAGACAAAATGCATTTTTTGGAGATAAAGGAGGGTTACTGAACAGTAACAAAAAAGCTCAGGAAAAAGAACAATTTTAAACTCGTATGCACTTTTTTTTTGGGGGGGGGGGGCACATGGCCCAGGAATCAAACTCAGGTTTCCCACATGGAAGGCAAGCATTCTGTCACTGAACCATCC
The DNA here is from genome assembly GCA_004026745.1 of Myrmecophaga tridactyla. Lineage (NCBI taxonomy): Eukaryota > Metazoa > Chordata > Mammalia > Pilosa > Myrmecophagidae > Myrmecophaga > Myrmecophaga tridactyla. The sequence continues at coordinate 2,429 of PVIY010059935.1, forward strand.
ATGCACCCTATACGCAAACTCTTTTAAACCTCTCTGAGAATGTGCGGTTTTACTAAATTCATCTTGATTCTCTGATTTCCACTGGAAAATAATCCTCAGCCACATATATTTTAAATATTTAAACACTTATATTCAATTAGACATTAAAGGCCAATGTTAATTATTAAACTTTAATCTCAACTTATTCAGATATTTAGCAGGTTTATTATTTAGGGCCTTAGATAAAAACAATTTATTTTTTTTTAGAGACATTGTAGGTTTACAGAAATATCATGCATTAAATATATAAAATATAGAGTGTATGTCTACCAACATATTACTAACTCCTTGTATTAGTGTGGTATGCTTGTTATCATTCACAAAAGAACATTTTAATAATTGTGTTAACTACAGTCCATCATTTACAATAGGGTTCACTGTGTTGTAATGTTCCTGATTTTTAAAAATTTTTATTCTAGTTACATATATACAACATAAATTTTCCCTTTTTAACCGTGTTCACATACGTGATTCAGTGATGCTAATTATTTATGTTATGCTACCATCACTGCCATCCATTACAGTCTCACTTCTAGGTGAGTGTTTTACAATCAACCCAAATAGAAATTCTGTACAATTAAAGCATTAACTCCTCCTTCCCTACACCCAACCCTGCACCTGGTAACCTATATTCTAGATTCTAACTTTATGAATTTGCTTTTTCTAATTATTTCATACCAGTTGTCATGGTTTGGTTCATGCGTCAACTTGGCCAGGTGGTCGTGCCCATTTGTCTGGTCGGGCAAGTGCCAGTCTATGTGTTGCTATGAGGAAATTTCATAGAATTAAATCACGATCACATGACTGCATTCACAGCTGACTGCATTTGTAACCACTCAAGGGGAGTGTCTTCTGCCAATGAGTGACAATTAATCTAATCACTGGAAGGCTTTTAAAGGAGGATTCAGAAGAGACAGTCTCTCTTCCTGCTTTGGCTGGTGAGCCTCTCCTGTGGCATTCATCCAGACCCTTCATCGGAGTCATCAGCTTCACAATCTGCCCTATAGATTTTGAACTCTGTTTCCCTGGTTACATGAGACACGCTTATTAATTTTACATATACAGTTATCTCCTGCTGATTCTGTTTCTCTAGAGAACCTTAGCTAATACACCAGTGAAATCATACAATATTTGTCCTTTTGTGTCTGGCTTACTTCATTCAACATGTCTTCAAGGTTTATCCATGTTGTAACCTGTATCAGGACTTCATTACTTTTTGTAGGTTTTTTTTTTTTTTTTTTTTTTTTTGGCATGGGCATGCTCCAGGAGTCAAACCCAGGTCTTCGGCATGGCAGGCAAGAATTCTGCCACTGAGCCACCATGTACCGCCCAGGACTTCATTACTTTTTAATGCTGAATAACACTCTATTGTATGTAAACATTTTATTTATCCATTCATTGGTTCATGGGCACTTGAGTTGCCTCCATCTTTTAATAATTGTGAATAATGCTGTTATGAAAATCAGTGCGAAAATATCTTCTGGGTGTAACCTAGTAGCAGGATTGCTGGGTCATATGGTAATTCTATACTCAGCTTCCCGAGGAACTGCCAAACTGTCTTTCTCAGCAACTACACTTGCCACCAGCAATGAATGAGTGTTCCTAGTTATCCACCTCTCCAACACTTGTAATTTTCTACTTTTTAAAACAGCCATTCTAGTGAGTATGAAATGGTAGCTCACTGTGGTTTTGATTTGCATTTCCCTAATAGCTAATGATTTTGAGCATCTTTTCATGTGCTCTTTTGGCCATTTGTATATCTTCTTTTGAGAAATGTCTGTTCAAGTCTTTTGCCCATGTTTTAGTTGAGTTGCCTTTATTGTTAATGTATAAGATTTCTTTATATGTTCTGAATATTAAACCCTTATCAGATATGTGGTTTCCAAATATTTTCTCCCATTGAGTAAGTTGTCTTTTTACTTTCATGATAAAGTGCTTTGATGCACATAAATTTTTAATTTTGATGGGGCCCCATTTATCTGTTTTTTCTTTGTTTGCTAATGGTTTGGGGGTAAAGTTTAAGAAGCTATTGCCTAACACAAGAACCTTGAGATACTTCCATACATTCTTCTAGGATTTCTATATTTTCTTCTGTTTAGGTCTTTGATCCATTTTGAGTTAATTTTTGTATAAGGTGTGAGGTCTCTTTCATTCTTTTGCATATAGAGATCCGGTTTTTCCAGCATCATTTGTTAAAGAGATTATTCTTTCCTAATTGAGTGGACTTAAAGACCTCTGATTTTATAAGTTATGCTATAACCTTAAAATTCTTGTTTCCTTAAATAAACAAAAAGACAATTATATGATGTGCATAGAGTTTATTTGGTACACCTATCAATTCCTACAGTAATAATACAGCTGACCAGAAATGGTCCACACAATGCCCACCTGCACTCCATGTCTAAAATGATGGATTGAGCATGGTATTTTGCAAGGCTGGAATGGAGAAAAAGTCAAGGTTCCACAGTATCAGTGAAAACTGCTTTTATCATGAAATTAATTTAATATGTTAAGATGTTCACCCATTTCCTATTAGAAAACAGCTGACATGGCACTGCTAGGTATATTATTTACATTAAATTTGAAAGATTTAACAAAGCATCAGCTAGTTTAGCAACAGACTAGAATAACCTCCCCTTCCAGGGTCTTTTCCTTTGAAATGAAATAAAATTTTTATAAATCAAACTTTATATACCTTTAAGCACCAGCTTGACAATTTACAGTTTTCTTTCAGTTTTATAAAACATTCATGTTTTAAAAGGCAAAGTGAATGTAAAAGTGTAAATGTAATTAAACAGATCACTGGTCTGGATACTTTTTAATTGCAAAAGTTGCAATGTATTACTACTATATTCACTTCTTTGAATGAATTTGGTTATAGACTTGAAACAAAACATTTTCCTTTTGTCTCAAAAAGTTTCCTTACAAAATTATTCATTTCTCAACTGTACAACTGTATTTTTCACTTATGGTGTTAAATATGCAACTTGGTCCTTAGAGGTCATGTAATAGCCATAAAGTCCAGCTTCTTGGATAATTATTATACAAGTTAATAAAATACAAACCATCGCAAAATATTACTGATGTTAACAGTCATGTATGTATAATAAATACATTGGCATACCCACATTAGTCTGTTAATGGGTGTTTAAACTACTAATGTGCAGTCAGGTTTTAAAATTTAATAGTTAAATTTCCATTCATTATGTAAAATTTAAAATTCTACAAGACCCCTTGAATTCTATGCTTCAGAAACTCTACAATACTATTAAGGCATTACTTAATGAACAGACTCCACGAAAAGAATGCTTGTGTTGGAGTACTAGTCACATTTTAAGGCAGTGAAAGGTTCACTTTTTCACTTTAAGGCTCTTACATACTTAAATTTAATTCCATGAATTCTATACATATTATTCTGTGTAATGTGAATATTCATTGAGTGGCCAATTTGGAAAAGCAATGCCTGTTTATAAAGGAAATGGGACAGTTTAGAACTAGCACATAACACTCCTGCCCACAACCCCCTGTCTGATTTTTTATAAGACTGTTTCACTTATCTCATCTCTTTGGAGAGTTCTCTATCAGAGGTGGCAAAACAGGAATAAAATGTAACTCAAATGCAATGTCTAGTCACATCATAACAAATTACATATAGTCCAAATTAAGAATAACCTAGTTAAAAATTTTTTTTCTTGGCTAATTAATTGTATGCTTTTAACTTAATTTGACTCTGTATGATTCTGAAACAGTTTACAAGTAAAATCTTATAAGTAATTTAAACAGAAGCTTCAATACAGTGTTTGCAATAGTACAATATTCCAACAATTATCTGCAGTAATGACACATATATATATAATAGCAAGCTTTATCCTCAATCACTATTCTGAATAACCTAAGGGTTCATTAAGTGAAGCCAGGTGAAACATAACTAGTTTACTATTAATTTTGTTTAGACAAAAATTCTGGTAACTTTTAAAAATGCAGACATTAAAATATATTTTAAAATTAAAAATATTACCTGTGTTCATTTTTATAAAAACTAATAGCATGGTGATATTAAATAAAATAGAAGCAGAGAAAAATCTTGTAAAGGATCAGAAACAGCATCTGTGTATTTTCACTCCATTTACAAATTTATTCTCACTGAAAATAATTACTTTAATTTCAGTAATAGAATTCTGAAACAGCTCTCTTCTAATATATGTTTCTTTCTACCATTGTCCAATGTAATTTGGTATATTCAATGTTTAGGAAAATATGTCATTATAATTTTATTCCCATGTATGCATAACTACATTATTTTATTAATTTCTACACAAAAATATTACCATACCATTAAAATTTCAATTAACTTTAATTTTTCCAAAAAGCAAATAAAAAAAATTGTCAGTGAAAAAAAACTGAATGTGAATACAAGCTATTTACAAGAACTTTTATGCTACAAGCCATGTAGATCTAAGTTCAGAGAAATATTTATTAGACCAAAGACTCTGATGCTGGTCTTAATAATTATGAAGTATGAGCACCAAAGCATGCTATTTTCTGAAACAGTCTATTTAATTATTTCCTAAGGGTGCTTATTTGTAGAGCAATTATCTCTCAAACACAGGTAGGAACATCTACAATTTCAAACAAAGACTGAATAATTTATCTTACTCAAAGGGCCATAAAATAACTGCAAATATCTAAAACAAAAAAGTATATGATGTAACTTGATTTGGGGAGAGAATATGTCGATCCAGTTATTTTTTCAAAGAGACATACCCATTATTAATATATTTTTTTAGTATGCTGTATGGCAGGTTCACATTTCATTCTGACATACCCATTATTAATCTGAAAAAAAAATCTTAAATCTATATGGAACAAAGGCAATCTGCAGGTCCCTAATATTCATACCAAATCTAAATGTGGGTCTTGTTATTTTTATTACCCAGGTAGAATAAGGCTAGAAAAAGAAAGAGAAGACAAAAATGTTGGAAGAAAGGAATTTAAAAGAAAAAGAGAAGTATAAGAGTAATTTTTCAATAAACAAGAGATTAGGGAGGAGATAATAGGGAAATCCTAAATAAAATGCATATATAGTAAATACAACTAATTTCATAGCTTAACCTATCTTGTTTTTTTTTTCCTTCTAATTCTTCCTGGTATTAGGAGAACTAGAAGGATTCTAATGGAGGCTATATCATATTTCTCTAGAGGGCATACTACCTTAAATTGCCCCAAACCTGTGGTTTTATGAAATTAGAATTTTGGACTTTTTACTACTATTGTAAGGACAGCACCAAGAAATCTGTATTTTTTTTCATTAATGTGCTTTTGTGTGTATGAAAAATAACATATATACAAAAAAGCAATAAATTTCAAAGCACATCACAATTAGTTGTTGAACAGATTCCAGAGTTTGGTATGGGTTACAATTCCAAGAAATCTGTATTTGTGGGAATTTATATCTTTATGTCAAATTAAAATAAGTCCCAAAAGAGATTATAATGATTTAACTTTTAATGCTTTCTGGATGTAGCTTTATTAATGCTTTTAAAACTGTAAGACACATCCCAGACCCTGAAAGGCCTTCACTTTCCAAAACAATGATTTATTTTTTTCTCCACAGAATCTCAGAAAGTAAGAAAGCAAGCCTGACAAAAATGGTATTTTATCATTTGGAGATTTGGCTATTATTTTAAAAGATTAAGAAAATGTATTAATAGCATCTCCTTATTTAGAGTATGAGTTTGTTTTTCTAGATGTATTCAAGAGGATCTCACATTTGGGATGAAACTTTTTCTTTATATCATAGAATTGTTAGTGAATACATTTAATGTGAAAATGTTTCTCTATATTTTTACACTCTATATACAGGAGTGTTTTAAAAATGGTCTACCGAGATATTTTTCTAAAATATTTTTCTTTTAAAATATATCCTATTAAGAATGTTTTCAATTAAGCAAAAAAGAGTTCTAACTTGTCTTGCAAGTCATCCCAATTTTAACTTTTATACAAATATCATTGCTACTTTTATGATTTAAACATAAAATGTTACTTTTTAAAAATAGTGAAACTCATTTACAAAAGTTGAATTGGTTGCTTACAGTTACACAGTAAATTAGATAAAGCAAGAGATTCCAGAGAGGTAATACTAAATTACATCCACTAGCATCTTGCCTAATATTCTCATGGTTAATATAACTAAATAAATATAGCAGTGATAAAAATGGAATTTCTAAGAAATGTCAACTAACCAAGGCAGGATGGGCTTATAAGATTAGCTTTTGTTTTACGAATCACACCTATATCATGAACATATTTACATATTATCTAGGAAATAAGTTTATTTTATTTAGGTTTGTTTTAAAAAGTAGCATTTCCCCAAATATTAATATAAGAATATTCCTAAAATTAACTCAGAACATAATACTTGTTTATCACTTGCACATTTTATTCTTGGGGTAAAGTTAAAAAAAAAATTTCTATAGGACTATTTTCTATGTCAACACAGGTTATTAAAACATTATTTGTGCTGGAGGATTACTATGAATTACAAAATTATACATGTTCACAATCTCAGTTTCTCTACTCCTAAAGCAATCGTGAATAAACATTGTTTCCTACTCTCTACATTAAAATATTGAATAATACTATTTTATTCTCTACTCTTTTGAGTCAATGTCTTCCATGTTGTGTGTGTGTGTAAAAAGTGAATAGTGGAAAAGGATTTAAGAGACTAAGATTTCTAGGTCTAATGCTCCAAAATCAGACTCTCTCTTGGTGTTATTCTGAGGCCTAATAAAATAAAAAAGTTGACTTATAAGTTTCAAAGGTTTCTTTCAGCTCCAAAATTCTATGACTTGAAAATAAAGTTATCTTCTATGTTGGTTCCTTTTTGTTTTGATTCTTTTCTTTCTTAAATCACGACCCTAATCCATTTAATGAGATATCCCTAAATACTTCATAAAGGTCATGTCTGATCTTATACCTGATGGGTTTAATATTAGCTCCTAGAGATATCTAAGAACACTACAGAAACATAACTAAAGGAATAAACCTTTATGCTATATTCCATTTAACATTTCTATTAGGAATAAAAAGCTATATTGTGTCATCATTTTTAGAAAACCTTGGGGTATACTTAAAGAATTCAAGAGCTATTACACAATTCTTCTAATTTCTTTAAACTTTAAATTTACTCTGAACAACATAATATACCTATTTTTTTGGGGGGGTGCATGGTCCAGAAATTGAACCCGTGCCTCCCACATGGAAAGCAACATAATATTTTAATGTATTAAAAGTAGCTAACATGTTAAATCCAATGTTTGACAGAGGGTTAAAAATCACAATGTTTTCAAATCTACACATACAATTGGCTGTCATGACATCAGAAGCAAGGCTTCTTTTCCTCCCCATTACTAGTTTTGCTGGCCAAAAAAAACAGTCACAGATAAATCAAAACATTTAAAAAATGCCTCCAGTTCCCTTGAAGGAATGGCTACACATCAGAGCCAGCATTAATATGTCAAATAGGAGTTTGAAAGGAACATTTTCCTATCACTAAAGTGCCCAAATTTCCCATAAAATGAAAATATCTCCATAAACTCTACTACTACTAAAGTCTTCCTTCCTACAGAAACAAAACCTCTATTCCCTAAGCATGTAAAAGGTTATAATTTACATTTACTAGAGTCTAACTTTTCACGTAACAGGAGGGACTTTATAAACTGACAGTAAATCTTAATATTTAGAGGATAATGCATAAAATCCAATTTTTATGTGTAAGCTATCTTAGACACCTATAATGAAATTCTGAGCAAAAATGTTGGCATTTCATCTGGTTGCTTTAATGTTAAACCTCCCCATGAAAAAGGGTTTCTTGCTCAAGAAAATAATGCACTTTAGCGTAATGAAAAGAAGTTTAATATACACAAATTGAATAGAAAAAAAAAAATTCTTAAAAGACTGCTTAGTGGTATAGGTTACTCAAAAACTGCCTTTCAAGCCTAAGGAACTAGCTCACATTATTATTTTTTATCCACTATCAATGTTTACCACAAAATGACTAAAGAACAAAGAGTTAGGAAGCCATTAATATTTTTACAATTAGAAAGTATCTAAAACCCATTTATGATTGGCTAAAAAATAGTTTTATTTTAAAAGTAAGGGGAAAGCTAATCTGGCTATAGTTGAGATTTTAATTGTTATACTTTTAAGATTATGGATAGTGAGTTAAATACATGAAACATTTTTTGTTTTCACTGAAGAGTATGAAAAAATGTGAATGCATGTGGCTATGTTGTTTTAATTCAGAGGAACTTATTGTTAAGACATGTCCCTCCCTTATGGCAATAAAATAAACCAAAATAATCAAAGAAACCAAATAGGCTTCCTCAGCAGACACCAACCTTGGTGCCTCTTCTCAGGGATTTCCTTTATGCTTATGGTTAATGATACAAATTCTCTAAGTGTGAATAAAACATCAGAAATAACCTTTTTACTAAATAAGAAAGCTGTCACTTGCATGATCTTAGAAGGCTCTAGAAGGAATTTGTAAAACTCATTCATAATTTAATCAAATGTCTTAGTTTTTCCTCCCTGGGTATAAAAGTTTACAGATGATTTTCATATTCCATCACAGTAACGTGGTCTAGTGCAGTTCAGAGTATTTGGAAATAATCAAAGCTGTCCTTTCGAAATAAAAACATTTAGGAAAACTTTAAGCACTTCCCAAGCTGTTAAAGTGTCATGATTTGGAACCACTTATACTTTTGGCTCTTACCTCTTTTAAGTACAAAGGTTATGATTTTTGCTAAGCAAAATTGTTCTACTATTTTACAGTGTCAATTAACAAGAATTCTCCCTTAGACAGAGGAAGAGACAGTGTACTCTGAAGCTATTTCCCAAGAGCTAGTTGAGTAGACAGGAAGAACTTTGGCCTCACCTTATTTTCCTTCTTTTTGGGGGGTAGGATAACTTTTGATTAAGCACAAATTTACAATCATCTTTCACTGGATTAAAATCAGCTGGGAACTAGCTGCGTATTTTTTGCGAGATCCACCAGCAATGGACCTCTTAGATCATGCTGATGCTTATGGTTAAATCACATCTAATGTGAAATTTCGAATTACATCCAAAGCTCCAGTATCAAAACCACACATATCCAACATGCCTCTATCATCTGGGTCTGCAATGGTAAAACCATTTGATGTCATTCCACAAACAATCAATTTAGCTGGAATATCCATTTTCTGTAAGAAAAAAAAATATATATATATATAAACAATTATAGTAAGGAAAAGCGAATATCCTTTGAAATTAAAACACTTTAAAATCTCTCTACTAGGGGGTACAGGGGGTACAAGGGGTACAGCGGTAGAATT
>PVIY010059937.1:0-11842 GCA_004026745.1 Myrmecophaga tridactyla
CTTCATGGCTGGGCCACACCTGCCTCAGCCCATAGAGTAGTGCAACCCTTTCCCATGCCCCAGATCTGGGCAAGTGCTGATCTGTGCATCCAAGACACACCCGTCCCCAGCCCACGCAGGCACAACCCTAGCCCGCTTCCACTGAGCTCCAGGCATGTGCACACCAGGCCCCGCCCCCTAGACCCCACATGTGCATAGCCACATCTTTCTCACTGGATGCCCACACATCCGTGCACCAATCTCTTGACCCCTGTGCTGCACACATTCACACCCTTGCCCTACCCTCTGGCACAAGCGCCCTCTTCCCACAACTGACAGGTGCTCACATGCTTATCTGTGCTACTTAGCCTCTGCCTTGCACATGCATGCACTTCTGCCCAAGCACCTGTACCAGGGCCCTGCCCACCCAAAATCACCCACCCCTGACATGTCCCACAACCCCCATGACCTGTGCCCCAACCCTATACACTCACTCATCTGCATCCTGGACCTCTGGACCCCTTCCCCTAAACAAGCACACACCCCCACCCTGCCCTCCCCATGCCCCAACCTCTGTGCCCCACATACCCTGATACCCATGACCCCTATGCTCCATGCACCCACCCACATCCTGCCTGCACACCAAACCCCATGTAGCTAAACAGCAACCCCCATCTGCCTCCCACCATGCTCTACCTCCGTGTCCCCCACATCACACCCTGCTGCTGTGTGCCAAGGTCTGCCTGAGCTGCACCCTGCCCCCACGGCCTGCATACCCAACTCCATAACCCTGCGCCCCACATCCCATGATCACAGGCACTAACATAGTTTCTCATGCCTATACCTGCACCACAACATGTCACCACACTGTTGTGCTCCCCCCATGTCCCGTATCCTGCTCCACATCCATCCTGCAAATACAAAGCTTTAGTCTACTGAAGGAAATCAACTTCCAAAGTAATGCTATCAAGATATTTACATGACTCAAAGGCAAGAGAAGATCACTAAGCATACCAAGATGCAGGCAGATATAGCCAAGCCTAATGACCAAATTAAAACACTGGAGGAGACACATACTTTGCGATAAATAATCAAAGATGTTCACACAACTGTATGAAATAAAATCAGTGGATTGGCTGATGACATAAAGGAGATCAGGAAGATACTAGAAGAGCAAAAAGAGGAATTTGAAAGAATAAATAGAAAAATAGCAGATATCACAGAGATTACAGATGCTGTAGATGAAATAAAAAATATACTAGAGACACATAGCAGAAGATTTGAAGAGGCAGAAGAAAGCATAAGTGAATTAGAAGGCAGGACCATTGATTTCCAACACACAAAAGAGCAAACAGCAAAAAAGATGGAAAATTTTGATGGAAAGGGAAATGATGGACAAAACAAAGTACACAAATATAAGAATCATCAGTGTCCCAGAAAGAGAGGAAAAGAGTAAAGGGCTAGGAAGATTAATTCAGGATATAATGGGGGAAAACTTCCCAACCCTTTTAAAAAACATAAATATGCAAATCAAAGAAGCCCAACAAATTCCAAATAGAATAAATCCAAATAGGCCTTCCCCAAGACACATACTAATCAGTCTGTCAAATGTTGATGAGAAGCAGAAAATTCTGAAAGTGGCGAGAGAAAAACTACTACATACAAAGAAAACCACATAAGACTGAATTTGGACTACTCAACTGGCACTATCACAGCAAGAAGGCAGTGGTATGATATATTTAAGATCCTGAAAGAGATAGACTTCCAGCCAAGAATTCTGTAACTGGCCAAACTGTCCTTCAAAACTGATGGAGAGACTAAAATTTTCACAGAAAAACAAATGCTGAGAGAATTTGTCAACAAGAAACCAGCCTACGAGAGATACTATAGGGAGTTCTGCTGGCTGAAAAAAATAAAAAGACAGGAGACAGAATCTGGAGGAAGGCACAGAATTGTAAATTACCAGTAAGGGTAACTTAAAGGATAAAGAGAGAAAAGGGGGAAAGAATATATGGATCTGACAAATAAAATCCAAAGGAAAAGTTGGTGGATTTAAGAAATGCGTTTACAGTAATAACTGTGAATGTTAACGGACTAAACTTAACCAATTAAAAGATACAGATTGGCAGAATGGATTAAAAAATATAATCCAGCTATATGCTGCTTAAAAGAGACTCATCTTAGATTGAAAGTGAAAGGATGGAAAAAGATGCTCCATACAAGCTGTAACCAAAAGAAAGCAGGAGTAACTATACTAATATTACACAAAATAGACTTTAAATGTAAAGATATCATAAAAGACAAAGAAGGACACTATATATTAATAAATGGGACGATTCACTAAGAAGAAATAGCAATCATAAATGTTTATGCTCCCAATCAAAGAGCTCCAAAGTACATGAGACAAGCATTGGCAAAACTGAAGGGAGTGATAGACATTGCAACAATAATAGTAGTCTTCAAAACACCACCCTCCTCTATAAATAGAACAATCAGAGGATCAACAAGGAAAGAGAGCAATTAAACAATCTGATAAGTGAATTAGACATAACAGATATATATATGTTGTTACAACTCAAAACGCCAGGATATGCATTCTTGTCTAGTTAGTGCCCATGAAACATTCTCTAGGATAGATCATTTGCTGGGGCACAAAACAGGTGTTTATAAACTTGAAAACACTGAAATTATTCACAGAACTTTCTCTGATCAGAAGGGAATGAAACTGGAAGTCAATAACCACCAAAGAACAAGAACTTTCACAAATATATGAAGATTAAACATAAATATCACATCTTAAACAATTAGTGGGTCAAAGAAATTGCTAAAGAAATTGGTAGATATCTGGAGACTAATGAAAATGAGAATACAAAATATCAAAACTTATGGGATGCATCAAAGGCTGTCCCGAGAGGGAAATTTATTGCCCTAAATGTCTATATTAGAAAAGAAGAAAAAGCAAAAATTGAGGGCTTTTTTTTTTTCTCATCTGGTGGAGCTTAAGAAAGAACAGCAAACTAACTGCAAAGCAAACAGAAGAAGAGAAATAACAAAGATTAAAGCAGAGTTAAATGTATGGGAGAATAAAAGAACAATAGAAAGAATCAATAAAACCAAAAGTTGGTTCTTTGAGAAAATCAATAAAATCAATGGACCACTAGCAAGGTTGACAAATTAAAAAAAAAGAGAGGATGAAAATAAACAAAATCAGAAATGGAGGGGGTAGGTGTTTGTTACCACAGACCCTGAAGAAATAAAAAAACAACCATAAGAGAATACTATGAACAACTATACGCCAACAAACTAGTAACTTAGATGAAATGGACAAATTCCTGGAAACACACAAACAAGCTACAGTGACTTGAGAAGAAATAGATCTCAACAAACCAATCAAAAGTAAAGAGACTTTGCAGATCAATTCAATCAGTCACCAGAAATCTTCCTACAAAGAAAAGCCCAGGACCATATGACTTTACAGGGGAATTCTATCAAACATTACAAAAGAATTAACACCAATCCCACTAAAACTTTTCCAAAAACTGAGGAGAAAGGAACACTACCTAACTCATTTTATGAAGCTAACATCGCTTTAATACCAATCAGGTAAAGATGCTATAAGAAAGGAAAACTACAGGTCAATCTCCTTAAGGGACATGCATGCAAAAATTCTCAACAAAATACTAGCATCTTGAATCCAACAACACATTAAAAGAATTATACTCCACAACCAAGTGGGGGTTATACCAGGAATGGTTCAACACAAGGAAATTGATAAATTTAATACAGGACATTAACAAATCAAAAGGGAAAAATCATATAGTCATCTCCATTAATGCTGAAAAAGCATTTGACAAAATTCAATACCCTTTTCTGATAAAAACACTTCAAAAGGTAGGAATCAAAGGTAACATTCTCAATATGAACCATAGCCAACATCATATTCAATGATATGAAAAGCTTTCCCCCTAAGATCAGGAATGAGACAAGGATGACCTCTGTTACCACTATTATTCAACAATGTATTAGATATTCTAGCTAGAGCAATCAGGCAGGATAAAGAAATAACAGGCATTCAAATTGAAAGCGAAGACGTAAAACATTCATTATTTGCAGATGACGTGATACTATACTTGAAAACTCCTGAGAAATCTACAACAAGGTTACTTGAGCTAATAAGCAAATTCAGAAAGGTGCGGGATACAAAATTAATGTGCAAAAATAAGCAATGTTTCTATACACAAGCAATGACCTGAGGAGTCAATTAAGGAAAAAATTCCATTTTAAATAGAAACTAAAAGAATCAAATATCTAGGAATGAACTTAACCAGGGACGTAAAAGACATACACAGAAAACTATATAACATTGTTAGAAGAAATTAAAGAAGATCTAAATAGGTGGAAAGATATTCCCTGCTCATGGACAGGAAAGTTAAATGTAGTTAAGATGCAGTTCTACCCAAATTGATCTACAGCTTCAACACAGTACCAACTAAAATTCCAACAACCTACTGTGAAGACTTGGAAAGAGCTAGTTCCCAAATTCATCTAGACGGGAAAGAGGCCCTGAATAGCTAAAAGCATCCTAAAAAAGGAAGTACAAGGTAGGAGAATTAATACTTCCTGATTTTAAAACTTATTACAAAACCACAGTAGTCAAAACAGTATGGTAATAGCACAAAGATAGAATTATTGACCAAAGGAATCAAATTGAGAATGCAGAAATAGACCACCAAATCTATGGGTATCTGATCTTTGACAAGGCCCCCAAATCCACTGACCTAGAACAAAACAGCTTTTTAACAAATGGGCATGGGAGAACTAGATATCAATAGCCAAAAGAATGAAAAAAGACCCTTACCTTATACCCATTCAAAAATTAACTCAAAGTGATCAAACACCTAAATATAAGAACCATTATATAAGTAGCATTAAGTTCCTAGAAGAAAAGTAGGGAACCATCAACATCTTCAAGACCTAGTAATAGGAGATAGCTTCCTAAACTTTACACCCAAAGCACAAGCAACAAAAGAAAAAAATATATAAATGGGAACTACTCAAAATCAAAAGCTTTAGTGCCACCTATGTCAAAAAGGTGAAGAAGCAGCCGACTCAATGGGAAAAAATATTTGGAAATCACACATTGGACAAAGGATTGATATCCTATATACATAAAGAAATTATACAACTCAACAATAAAAGAACAAATAACCCATTTATAAAATGAGCTAAAGATACCAGTAGTTATTTTTCTGAAGAACAAATACAGATGGCTAAAAAGCACATGAAGAGATGTTCATTTTCATTAGCTATAAGGGAAACGCAGATCAAGACTACAATAAGATGCCACCTCACACCTAGAAGAATGGTAGCTATTAAACAAACAGGAAACTACAAATGTTGGAGAGGATATAAAGAAACTGGGACACTTAGGCACTGCTGGTGGGAATGTATAATGGCACAACCATTAGGGAAGTTAGTTTGGTGGTTCCTTAGAAAACTAACTATCCAGTTGCCCTATGACCCGGCAATAGCACTACTTGGTATATACCCAGAAGAGCTGAAAGCAGTGACACAAACAGACATTTGCACACTGATATTCATAGTAGCATTATTCACAATCACCTAAAGATGGAAACAATCCAAGTGCCCATCAACAGACAAATGGATTAACAAAATTTGGTATATACATAGTATGCATATGTATAATTTTGAATATTATGCAGCAGTAAGAGGAAATGACGTCCTGAAGCACATGACAAGATGGATGAACCTTGAGGACATAATGCTGACTGAAATAAGGACACAAAAGGATAGATAAGTGTGTGATTCCACTTTTATGACATGGCAAAGGTAAAATCAGAGGCTTATAATACAGAATATAGAGATACATAGAAGTTAGAGATGGGTGAATGGTTAGTTAATGAGGTTGAACTCAAATGTAAGGGAATAGATATATGTGAAGGTGGTTCACTAGTGGGTCTATAAATAATATCATCATATTGAAGGTAAACATGATTGAAAGGGTTTGTATAGACCCATGTGTCCCACTGATTAACATTACAAATATAAATAAGGTCTGCATTAATTACTGCAAAGGTATGAATTTTTTACAAAGAGTGTATAAATTTGGAGTATAAGGGGAAAACCACTATTGCATGCTATGGGCTATATTTAACAGGAAAAGATCAGCAGTACCACAGCAACACCAGGGGTAAATAATGGGGGGAGGGACAAGAGTTAAGGGGAGGCTTAGATTTTCTATTTGGTGAGGGTATGTTTAGTGGCTATCTTTCTCTTAGCAAGAATGAAATTATCTAAAATTGAGAGTGTTGATGGACTGTTGATTTTGGACATTATACATGATCCCCAATGAATGGAGGTGGCTGAAGGATGCACTGACTGAAGTAGATTGGTGAACGATGGAGTATACATATGATGGCATATTGTGCTGCAATGGAGTATACATATGATGGCATATTGTGCTGCTACAAAAAGAAACGAAGTTGTGAGGCATGCAACATTGTGAATGAACCTTATTTTGGTGAGGCAAAATAAGCCAGAAACAAAAGAACAAATATTGCATGGTCTCATTTAGAAAATACTTATAAGAAAAAAAGGGGCCTAGATAGTAAGCTCTCATAGCAGTTCACAAATTTAGTCTGGAGTGGTAATTGTTATTCTGGATTTTGAGAGGATGTTATACATATATATAAAACCTGGTATTTAGAGATAAGAACGAAGCCAATCAGGTCAGGATTAAGGTAATTCAGAATATAGGGGTAAGGAAGACATGGATTGTCTATATTTTAGAAACTAATCTACTCTGACACCAAAGGAAGAAAGGTTTACTTTGTCCAGAACCTAAATAATCTGTAGCACATCATCAAACACAACCTGTCTGGATAGATCACTTACACAGTCCAAACACAGGGAACCCAGAATAAGAATGACGGCCTTTAATCCTATAGAGCTTAATGTAGTGTCTGCATACATTCCATAGTATATTAAGCAGATAATCAAAAAGTATTGGCAGGGAGGGGAACAGTGGCTCAGTGGCAGAATTCTCACCTGCCATGCCAGAGACCCAGGTTCAATTCCTGGTGCCTGCCCATGCAAAAAAAAAAAAAAAAGTATTGGCAAACTCCCATGAGGGATGGGAGAAAAAATAAGTAACTATTAAACTTTACCATCAGGGAAACCTCTGACACTGTGTCAAACATTAGGGACACCCAAATCAATAGGCCAAGCCCTTGATCTTGAGGTTTGTTCTTGTGAAGCTTATGTATGTGGTGGAGAAGCTTAGCCTACTTATAGGTATGTCTAAGTGTTACTTTTGGAGGATCTCTTTTGTTACTCAGATGTGAACTCTGCAAGTTAAATCTTTGTCCTCCTCTCTACATAGGACATTGACATCCAGGGGTGCAAATTTCCCTGGCAGTGAGGGAGATGACTCCCAGGGATGGGCCTGGCCCTGGCACCATGAGATCAACAATGCCATCCCGCCCAAAAAAGGAAAAGAAGTGAAAAATAAGGTATCATGTAGCACATAATCTAATTCAACCTGTCTAGATAGATCATTTAAACAATCCAAACACAGGGAGCCCAGAATAAGATTGATAGCCTTTAATCCTGTATAGCTTAATGTAATGCCTGGTGTGCTGATCTGAATTTGTGGACATCAGAAAAGCCATGTTCTTTAATCCTCATTCAGCATTGTTGGGTGGGAGTTTTTAAATTATCCATGGAGATGTGACCCACCCAATTGTGGGTGGTAACTTTTGATTAGATGATTTCCATGGAGGTGTGTCTCCACCCATTCAAGGTGGGGTTGCTTATGAAGCCCTTTAAGAGGGAACCATTTTGGAAAGAGCTATAGAGCGTGCACAGCCAGAGACCTTTGGAGAAGAAGGAAAATGCGCTTCCTCCTCCCTGCACAGGGGAGCTTCATGAAACGAGAAGCTGGGAGAGAAAGCTAGCAGATACTGCCAAGTTTGTCACGTGCCTTTCAAGTTGAGAAATAAACCCTGAATGTCATCAGCCTTCGTGAACCAAGGTATCTTTACCTGGATACCTTAGATTAGACATTTCTATAGACTTGCTTTTAATTTGGACATTTTTGGGCCTTAAACATATAAATTTGTAACTTAATAAATTCCCCTTTTAAAAGCTGTTGTTTCTGGTATATCACATTTTGGCAGCTAGCCAACTAGAACACCAGCACACATCCCAGAGTATATTAAGCAGATAATTTAACTGTATTGGCAAAGTCCCTTGAGGGATGGGAGAAAAATATGGAACTATTAAACTTTACCACCGGGGAATCCTAGGATACTGTGCCAAGCATTGGGGACGCCCAGATCAATGGGTCAGGCACTTGATCTTGAGGCTTGCTCTTGCAAGCTTATGTGTGTAGCAGAGAAGCTTAGCCTACCTAAAGGTATGCTAATGAGTCACCTCCAGAGGACCTCTTTTGTTGCTCAGATGTAGCCTTTCTCTCTCTAAGCCCAACTCTGTTAGTGAAACCACTGCCCTTCCCCCTACATGGAGCATGACATCCAGAGATGAAAGTCTCCCTGGTGGTATGAGAGATGACTCCCAGGGATAAGCCTGGCCCTGGCACTGTGGGATCAACAATGCCATCCTGACCAAAAGGGGGAAAAGAAGTGTAACAAATAAGCTATCAGTGGCTGAGAGAGTTCAAATAGAGTTGAGAGGCTACACTGGAGATCACTCTTAGGCATACTTCAGTTAGACACTGCTACCTATCATAACTTGCCAAACCCCAATCAAAACCATTCCTGCCAGTCCTAAAGAATACCTAGGGCATTAATAAGATTATACAAAAGTTCCATGCCCTGGGGTATCTCTCCAGAGCCTGCAGCCTCTAGATGGGTCCCTGGACCAGGTAAGTCCTGAAATATAGAGGGGCCAGCCCTTCTAGAATATTAACTTGTTCCATCCCCCTATCCCGTATTATTGAAAGCCCCTTCCAACATGAAAAAGTTAAGCCCAAATACCCCTAGAGAGTGGGAGAAAGATCAAAGGTGATGGTGGAGTTATACAAAGAAGGTAGGGTTTAACAAATGAGTATGATTGATGAATCATTATATTGATATGATATTTCTTTGAGTCTCCAGTATTGTAAAGCAGCTAGAAGTAAAAACCTAAAATTGTGGAATTGTAATCCATACCAAACTCTGAAATCTGTTCTACAACGAATTGTTGTAATGTGCTTTGAAACTCATTGCTTTTTTGTATATGTGTTATTCTTTTATAAAAAAAGAAGAAAAAAAGGCAATTGTGATGATAAAAGCTGCTTAAAGACAAAAATACTTATTTATATCATATTTCTATGAACCAGCAGTAAATAGAAAGTGAAATGTAAAAGTAATGCCATATATAGCATCATCAAAAATTATCAAATTTCCAGCAAGAAATCTAATAAAAAGTGTACAAGTTCTATATTAAACACTACAAAACATTATTAAGAGAAATCAAAGAGTTACATAAATGGAAGACTATAGCAGGTTAATTAATGGGAAGATTCAGTTGTCCCCAAGGATGTCAATTCTCTTCAAATTAATTACAGAACCATTACAATCCTGATCAAAAGCCAAGAAGGATTACTGTGAAAATTTCAAGCTGAATCTAAAATGTACATGAAAACACAAAGGGCAAAGAATAGCTAAGACAATATGAAAGAAGGAGACCAAAGCTCAAAAACTTTACTACCACACATCATAACTTATTCTAAGAGCCACAGTAATAAAGACAGTGTGGAGCCAATGAAAAGGTAGCTAGATAGAATAAGAACAGAGAACAGAGAGTTCAGAATCAGACTCAATTATTCAATCATCTCATTTATGACAAAGATACATTGCAGTGCAATAAGGTTGGGTCTGCCTTTTCAATTAATGGTTTTTAGTCATTTGGATGTCTATTTGGAAAAAAATGAACTTTTACCTCTATCTCACAAAACAAAAATCAATTCCAGATGAACGGTAAATATCAATATGAAAGCTAAAACAACAAAGCTTCTAGAAGAAAGTATAGGATATCATTTTCATGACTGTAAGTAGACAAACATTGCATAAAACAGATACAAAAATCACTAATCCCAAAGAAAATAACAGTAAATTGGGTTTTTATCAGAAGATTAAAGAAAAGGCACATGGTAGAAGAAAGTAATAGCCACACATATATTCAACCAAAAATACAAATCTAAAATATAGAAATAATTCCAACAAATCAATAAGAGACAACCTAAATAAAACAGGCAAAAGATATAACAAGTGCTTCATCAAAGTTGATATCCAAATGGCCAATAAACATAACAAGAAATCATCGTCCTCATTAGTAATCAGCAAAACGCAAATTAAAAACACAATGAGATACCTTTACACATCCACCAGATGGCTAATATTTAAAAGATTGACAATACCAAGTGTTGACAGGGATATTGAGGAATTGGAACTTGATATCGCTGGTGGGTATATAAATTGGTACAATCACTTTGGAAAACTATTTGATAATATATATTAAGGCTGAACATAAAAATAACCAATGATTTAGCAATTCCATTCTTAGAGAAACCTTCAACAAAAATAAGCACACCAAAGATATGTACAAGAATATCCATAGCCATAGTTTTTGTAATAGCCCCAAACTATAAATAATCCAAATAGAATAGACAAATAAAATGTAGTATAATCAGACAACAGAATACCATAAGGCAGTAAGAAAGAATTACTGCCATATATCACAACATTGATTAATCTCATGAGTAAAATGCTGAGCAAGAGAAGCCACATTCAAAAATACTATCATTATTATGAGTCTATTTAAATATACTTCAAAAACAGTAAATGTAATCAATGATAGAAAATGAAATAGTGATTTATCTTTAGTGAGTGCAGAAAATCAGTAAAGTGACAAGGGTGCTTCTGTGGTGCCTCGTAATGTTCTATTTCTTGATTTGGGTTGTGTTCTAGTTTGCTAGCTACAGAATGCATTATACCAGAAACGGAATGGCTTTTAAAAGGGGAATTTAATAAGTTGCTACTTTACAGTTCTAAGGCTGAGAAAATGTCCCAATTAAACAAGTGTATAGAAATGTCCAATCAAAGGCATCCAGGGAAAGATACCCTTGGTTCAAGAAGGCCAATGAAGTTCAGGGTTTCTCTCTCAAGTGGGAGGGCACATGGTGAACACAGTCAGGGCTTCTCTCTTAGCTGGAAGGGCATGTGGCAAACATGGTGTCATCTACTAGCTTTCTCTCCTGGCTTCTGGTTTCATGAAGCTCCCTGGGAGGCGTTTTTCTCCATCTCCAAAAGTTGCTGGCTGGTGGACTCTCTGCTTAGTGGTGCTGCAGCATTCTCTGCTCTCTCTGAATCTCTTATTCTCCAAAATGTTTCCTCTTTTATAGGACTTCAATAAACCAATCAAGACCCACCCAAATGGGTGGAGACATGCCGTCACCTAATCCAGTTTAACAACCACTCTTGACTAAATCACATCATCCAGGGAGATGATCTGATTACAGTTTCAAACATACAGTATTGAATAGTGATTATTCTACCTTTATGAAATGGGATTTTGATTAAAACATGGCTTTTCTAGGGGGCATACATCTTTTAAACCAGCACAGGTTGTGAATAATTCATCAAGCTGTATACCTTTGATTTGTATACTTCTCTATGCACAATTATACAAATAACATAATATTTCAATTAAAATTTTGAGAAAAATAATGTTCACCACAGCTGATACCACCCCCACTACTTCCTAGCTCTATGGCACATGTGGATTAGGAGAATTGGCAACTAGAATATGATTCTCAGATTTTGGTTACTTTAAGCAGTCT
>PVIY010059938.1:0-11844 GCA_004026745.1 Myrmecophaga tridactyla
TGGGGGGTCAATGACTTGGGAGTTTGCAGCAGATGGGGGTTCAGTCCCTTAGAGGGGTGCAGGTGGTAGGGGTGGTCAGTGCCTTAGAGGTTGCAGCTGATGAGAGGTCAGTGCCTTAGGGGGTGAGCTGATGGGGGCCTGGGCCCCGGGTAGCCTGGTGGCTTCTCCTTTCTCTTCCTCAGTCTGGACCACAGCCCTCCTCACTGCTGTCTGATCCTTGGCCTTCCGTGTGCAGGGGCATCCAGCCACGTTCCCCCCTAGACCTTCTGCTTTCTCAAATGCATCAGCATTGATGTCTTCTGCAGATCTTGAAGATGTGTTGGAAAGACCTCACCCAAATCATCTGTGTCATGTGATTTCCACCAGGAGCCGGGCCCTGGGCCGCGTGCAGAGCACGCTGTTGCCACTTCCTATCGGTTAGGATCCAGCCTCTCCATCCATCATGCCCACGAGGGCATGAGCGCCAGTTGTTGGGGGCACCAGGCCTCATCTTGGAAGGGTGCCTGCCAGAAGCTTCTCTCTGTCTTGGAGGACGATTGCCAGGTGATTGGGCACAGTGATAGATCGTGTCTGCGCTGCCATCAGACCCCAGCTTTTCCCAACTAATTACACTGTAGTTTTTCACGATTCTGCACTGCAATAAAATTTCACACTGCTACTGCAAACACAGATTTACCTAGAACATTGAGCTCTTTAACTGAATTTGCAATAGCAGCACAGTAATGTCAACCAAACTTCTGAAAACTTGCTTTGATTTCGTGAATTGGATGAAAAAGATGAAGCCATTATTGTAATAACTGTTGTTGTTTGAAGCCTCTAATGGAAAAGCAGCATCACATACCTGTTTGAGAAGTTCTGCTAATGGAGCCAACACAGTTGCTTCACTGTTTGAACATATCCAAGAAAACTGAACCAAATGAATGTAGAAGAACAGAACTTGACCTAACACTAAAGTCATGCTTTACCATGAAATAAGTGGATGAATAAATAAATCATCTATTCATCTTTCAGTGGCAGGATACTGGGCCAGCAGCCTGGCTGCCTTAGAGCCTGTGTATAAACTACAACCCCCGTATCCAGAAGCTTCGGCGATGATTGTCATGTGGCTGAGGTGGCTTCATTTACGCCTCACCTACGTCTCCTGTCCATGTATTTATTTGAAGCAAAGTCATGTCACTTATCCACAAATATTTTATATATACCTCTAGAAGTGGGCCCTAGAAAGAATTACAATGCCATTATCACACCTAAAAACTGTACCTTCTGAATATCATAAAAAACCTGGTCGATAATCTATTTTTTTGAGACCCATAAGTACTTTATGTATTTAGTCATTTTTACAGTCTGACTAAATCAGGGTCCAGCAAGGCCCCTATTGAGGTTGGGTGACAGATCCTGACTCCCATTTAATATTGAGCCTCCTCCAAGGCCTCTTTTCTCAGGTCTCCTGAAAGCTGGATTTACCTCCTCCCTGTAGCTGGATTTGGGCCTTGAAGGCTAGTTTTAGGACTCAGTTTCTTTTCCATTCTGCATTCAGCTCTGTCTTTTGCATTGGCAGCTCCAACTCCAAATTCAGTGGGGAGGGAACCCTCTCATCTTCAGTGTCCCTGCCCTAGGACTGGGGTCCCTGGGATGGGCTCAGGTCACAGGCTTACCCGAGTCCCAGCCCCGGTGGCCAGAGGAGGCCACGTGCTGATGGGCACAGGCCTTCCAGGAGAGGGCAGAGGTGGCCCGGACACCCCCTGGCCTGAGAGCAGGGAGAGCCAGTCCGCAGACAGAGCCGTGCCTTCCTGGGAGAGGGGACAGGGACTGGAAGAAGCAATGCACGCCTACGTGTCAGCATCCTTCCACCTGTTTCTTTGGGAGCCAGATCTTTAGCCCCAGAGGTTTTTCTCTTTTTTTTAATTATTCTAAAAAGAGGATATTGGGCCAGGACTTGGACTGCCTCGTGGCTTTGAAGTCCCAGCGACCAGCCTGCCTCCCTGCAGAACGCCATTTGTCCGGTTTGGCCAGGGAGAGCTTCCCCTCTGCCCAGAGCAGCCAGGCCCATTTCTGCTGTTGCCTGGGGTGGAGGTGGCGCCTTCTGTGTCTTTTGTTGTTCTTTAAATATTGACTGTCTCTGGAGGCGGCAGACGTGCGACAACGTTCAGGATCCTTCAGCCACTTCAGGAAGGGAAGCTCCCAGAAGGGGAGAGTAAATACCTTGTTGAAGTGAGTGAGCATGGAAACCGAGAGGAGAGCAAGAGCGGGTCCCTGCAGCCGGAGGGCTCCTTCGTCAGCCTGGCCATTCATGCGGATTTCAGAGCCAGGGGAGGAAGGCTGGACCCGGTCTGAATACCGGCGAGGGGTGAGTGCCCGAAGACCCCGCCCCGGGCCTCTGCACTGCCGCCTGGATGAGTCAGGAAGAAGATGGGCTAACGAGGGGCAGCGTGGCTAGGGGGAGCGCGCAGGAGCACCTCAATCGCACAGGGGGACACGGCCTCGGTGCCCTTCCGGGCCGTCTTACAGCCCCAGCCTTGCTAGGAGACAGGAACTGTCACTCCCCATTGGCACAAGCAGAAGGCAGGGACTGCCCCGTCCTGCGCCCACTGAAGTGTCCTGTGCCAGGCGCCCCGCAGGCAGTGCGAGCGGGCAGGCGGGAAGCTCGCCCCGAGGTGTGGCCCCCTGGGGCTTGCAGCCCGGTGAGGGGGGCCCACACGGGGCTGGACGGTCAAAAAGGAGGGCCCTGCACAGGCCACCTGGGAAATTCAGCACGTGATGCAGCGGCAGGTGATGTGGGAGGGGCTCCGGAGAGAGGCGGCGTGAACTGAGCAGAGGGCCCCCCAGGTGCTGCCCACCCCCCTGCCCTTGCCAGGACACAGCCAGCCAGGCAGAGCGATGAGCAGAGACCCGAGTAGGCTGGCTTGAAGGAGCAGAAGAAACGTGGCATAGCGAGGTAGGGGATGGTCCATGATAAAGGGCCGGTGTCTCCCAGGACCAGAAGGTAGGGGACACGGAGCCTCCTGGTCCGGGGATGTCACATCGAGGGGAGCCCTTTGGCAGCCCGGCGTGGCTCCTCCAGCGGCCCGCCGGGTGGACTGGGGTGTCCCAGTGGGAGGGCGTCAGCATTTTGAGCTGGACAGCCCTTCCCTGGGCACAATGACCCCAGGAATAGAAGGCATTTCCTTAGAGCCCCTGGCCCCTCCCAGGACCCTACACCACCCTCAGATCATCTGAGGTTGCCTGGAGTGGAGGGGGCCCGCTAAAGAGGAGGGGGAAGCAGCAGGCCAGGTGGTGCTAATCACGCACTTCTCCTACAATTAAAATAAATTAAAACTGCATCTTAAGACAGAGATACGAACTGAGCAAAGAAGGTGGTGGTGTCTCCTGAGTAGGTTAGGAGACTTCAAACTTCAGCCGCCACCCCAAGGCTGGGGGATGGTGGACCCTCAGGCCAGTGTTTGCGGGGAGCAGGGCCGCTGCGGGGGCCCCTGGGGAGGGTGGGCTGCTGGTGCTCAAACCGCCTGGACAAGGTGACTCTCACACCGTGGACTCTGATGGACTTTGCCCTGCAGAGTTTTGGGACTGTTGGGACTGGGAGCCCCATTTTCCTTCCAGCTCTTGCCTCTGGCGAAGGGCACGTTTCCCGTGGGACTCCCCTGCTTTGTGGTCGGAAGCAAAACACGTGTCCTGAGTTTCACAGGTGCACAGGTGGCAGGCGCGGTGCCTTGCTCACCTGCAGCCGATTTTGATGAGCCTTCCCGCGTAGTGCCGAGATGATTGCAGGGTTTTGGGGTGCTGTGATGGGATGAATGCATTCTGCTTATGCAAAGAACATGTCTTTTTGGGGTTCCGCGGTTAGAGTGGGACAGTTCGAAGCAGTTGTGTATGCTGTGGGTGTGACCTGTCGTGGGTGGGGCTTGATTAGGGTGTTTCAGTTGCCACCTGCTGCAGGTGGGCCTCGGGCCGCTTATTGGAGCCTTTATTAGAGAAGAAATGCAGAGAACGTGGGGGAGGAGAGCGGAGCAGCAGGGGAGGCCGAAACGGGAGGAGCCTCTGCCGGGAGCTGGAGGGAGGAAGCCCAGGAGAAGGGGGGGATGCTGCGTAGCCCCCGAGGGCCAGCCCACGGCCTTTGGGGAGCAAGTGTCACCTGTTGACTCCTCGAATTGGACGTTCAAGGCCTCGGAACTGTCAGTTGTGAGTCATATACCTGCACCGGGAGCGCCCCCCGTTTCTGGTGTGCTGCTTTCCGCAGCTTTAGCAGACCCAGGTGGGGGGCTTCCAGCTTCCTGGGCTGGAGCCGGAGGGAGACCCTTCCTGGGCTCTTCCCGCCTGGGGGCCCCCCACCCTCCTTGGCATGTCCCAGCTCCAGCGCAGGGCCTGCCTCCACCTCCCAGGGGTCTGCTTCTGCCCTCTTACGGGGGCGTCAGCCTCAGTGGGTCTAGGGCCCCTGGTCCAGCACGACCCCATCTTACCTCGTTACCTCTGCAGAGACGCCCTGGGGCCACATTCGGAGGTGCCAGGGGGATGTTGGGGGACTTGGGGGGGGAATCAGGGAGGGGGCGTGGGGGTCTGGCGCTCCTCCCACCTGTGCGGTAGCGGGAACTTCTCCGGCTAGAAGCCCCGGGAGAAGCAGGCAGGGGCAGCCCACGGAGCCCCTGAGCCGCAGCGCGTGGGCTGACAAGGAGACATCTGTGCTCTCTCCTCCAGGCTGTGCCCCCCACGGCTCCCACATGCTCCGCCGTGCACCCAGGGCCCTCTGGACGGGAACCCCAGGCCGGCCAAGCCCCGGCGCCGTCTCCTGCACCCGGCCACCCTCCTTGTGTTCCAACCAGGCCGTTGTGCCTGGCCGCAGACGCTCCATTGCGAGGAGGCCCCGGGAACAGGTAGGGCCAAGGGACAGGTGGGTGACCGCTGAGCCTTGCAGCCGCCGAGGGAGGGCGGGAACAGCTGGCCCTTGGCTGGGGAGCCCCTTCAGGGGCCTGCAAGGCCTCAGCTCCCACTCTGAGCATTCCTTTCTGTGCCTTTCCTCCCTCCTGCCCTTCCCTTTCCTTCTTTCCTTCTCCTCCCCGCTCTTTTTCCCTTCCTTTCCTTTTTCTCCTCCCTTTCCTCCCTCTCCTCCCTCCCTCCCTCCCTTCTCTCTTGTTTTCTCTTGCTCTGCTCTTGCTCTTCCCCTTCTTTCTCTCCTGATTTCTCACGAATTAATGACATCCCCCACTCCACGTTTTAGGTTATCACTACTGCCAGAATGCAATATACTCGAAATAGAACGGCTTTTACAAAGGGAATTTATTAAGTTGCAAGTTTTACAGTTCTAAAGCCATTGAAATGTCCAAACTAAGGCCTCCAGGGAAAGATACCTTAACTCTAGACAGAAGACGATGAAATTTGGGGTTTCTCCCTCAGCCAGATGGCCCATGGCCACGTCAGCTAGCTTTCTCTCCTGGTGTCTCGCTCCACAAGGCCCCCCCCCCCCCCGGGCGCGTTTCCTTCTGCAGCTCCAGAGGCCTCTGGCTGTGTGGGCTCTGTTGGCTCTAAAGCACTTTCCAAAATAGTTTCCTTTTAAAAGGCTCCAGTGAACAACCCTACTTTGAAGGGGTAGGGACACATCTTCATGGAAACCACCTAATCAAAAGGTACCCCCTACAGTGGGGTGGGTCACATCTCCATGGGAACAGTAAAAGAGATTCCACCCAGCACATTGAATGAGGAGTAAAGGACATGGCTTTGCTGAGGTGTGCAGTAGTTTCAAAGTTGCACGCCGTATCCCCCACCTCCAGCCCCCAAACCTGCCTTCTGGAGCAAGGGGCTGGTCTCTGCCCACTCTCCACCCCCCCCACGCCTGCCCCACCCATGTGCCTTTTTGGCTGACCAGGCAGGGTCCCTGGAGGTTAAGGGACTGTGGAGGTTGGGGAGGCCCTGGAGGCCAGAGGAGTTGTCTGGACGAGGCTGGGAGGGGGTGGCGGTGCGAAGGGCAGGCCCTGCACTGGGTCTGGTGGAGCTGCCCTCCCCACCCCACCCCACCCCACCCCACATTCTGAGGGGCGCCCTCTCCTCTGACTCTCCAGCTGCCCTGGGCAGGGGGCAGGGGATCACTGCAGTTTACGAGTAAGGAATGGTGGGTGCAGTGGGCAGGCAGCCTCTGGGCGCAGTGCTGAGCGTGGCGTGGCCTGGGTTTGCGCTGAGCCGCCTGCCTCTCTGTGCAGGTTTCCTCAACCCCAGAACCAGGTGGCACCCCATGCTGGCATCGGGCAGGGGTGGGGGGTGGGGCTAGCGAGGAATTTCTCCTGGTGCTAATTCATCTGTGTGTTTTAAAATCAACTTTTTTGAGGCAGAGCTTCCGCGTGGCCTGTTTTAAACATTTTCTGTGTGAAATAAGTACACAAAATAATAAACTTCAAAGTACATTGTAACAAGTAGTTATAGATTTTAGAGTTTATGGGGCACAGTTCCACATTTTCAAATATTTCCTGCTAGCTGCTCTAAGACACTAGAGAGACTAAAAGAAATATCAATATAATGATTCAGCAGTTGTACTCATTTGTTAAGTCTTATCTTCTCTCTTATAACTCCACCTTCTCCTTTGGTCTTTCTCTAGGCTATGCCCATTCTGAGTTTTTCATGTTGGGAAAGTGTGTGAATGACATGGGATGGGAGACGGAACTAGTTGATGTTCTGGAGAGGCTGGACCCTCTAGGTTTCAGGACTTACTTAGCACCCAGCTGGAGAGTGTAGGTTTTGAGAAAGTTATCCCAGTGCATGACACTTTTGTCAAATCTCAGGGCCCTAGCTGTTCTTTAGGGCTAAGAGGAATGCTTTGGTTGGGATTTGGCAAACTGTGGTAAATATCTAGCTGAAGCTCACATAAGAGTAGCCTCCAGAGTAGCCTCTCGACTCTATTTGAACTCTCTCAGCCACTGATACCTTATTCGTTAGAATTCTTTTTCCCCTTTTGGTCAGGGAGGCATTTTCAATCCCACAGTGCCAGGGCCAGTCTCATCCCTAGGAGTCCTCTCCTACCTTACCAGGAGGACTTTCACCCCTGGATGTCATGTCCCACGTAGGGGGGAGGGCAATGATCTCACTTGCAGAGTTGGCCTTAGAGAGTCTGAAGCCACATCTGAGCAACAACAGAGGTCCCCCAGAAGTAACTCTTAGGCATGCCTATAGGTAGGCTAAGCTTCTCTGCTACCTACATAAACTTCACAAGAGCAAGCCTCAAGACCAAGGGCTTGACATATTGACTTGGGTGTCCCTAATGTTTGAGACAGTGTCAGGGCTTTCCCCATTAGGAAAATTTGTACATTTTCTCCCATCTCTCAAGGGAGTTCACCAATACATTTTTTTTTTATTATCTGTCCAGCATATATCTGGGGTATATCTGGGTATTGCATTAAGCTGTACAGAATTACAGGCTCTCATTCCCATGCTGGGCTCCATGTGTCTGGGTTGTTTAAGTGAGCTCTCCAGACAGGCTGAGTTATGTTCTGTGCTGCAGTAAATTTAGGTTCGTTTTGGACAAAATAAATCTCTGTTCCTTTGATCTCATAGAGTAGGTGAAGTTCTAAAATATAGACCGTGTCACCCTCATGCCTGTATTCTGATTTACCTTAGTCCTGGCCAGATTGCCTTCATTCTTTAGTTGAAGCTTGATCTCTTTTTCAGTTTCTTAAATAGTTGCTGTATGTGCCATGCTGACTTTCAGACCTATAGAACTCCTACTCTGCATCTTTGGTGTCACCCAGGCACCCAGAGTTCCAGGGAAGTGCCAGGTTATACATACATAGCACAGCCTCTCAGCCTCTAGAAATAAATTACAGCTCCAGGCTAAATGTAACTGCTATGAGAGGGTACAACCTCGGCCCCAATTTTCTTACGTGTATTTTCTGAAAGAGACCGTACAATCTTTGTTGTTTGTTTCTGGCTGATTGCATCACATAATGTCCCACAGATTCATTCACCTTGTTACATGCCTCAGACTCCATTCCTTTGTGTAGGTGGACAGCATTCCTTGATGTATTTACATCACAGTTCGCCATTCTACCTCTCAGTCGGTCTGCCCTTCAGCCGCCTCCAACCATTGGGCATCCATGCCTCACGTTGTCCTCACTTAGTTGTACAATCGTCAGCATTCTGAATTTTAGACTATTTTCACTGCTCCAAAGAGAAAAATAACTGATATACACACCCTTACCAAATAAAAAATCCAAACTTCCCCTTAACTCTTGTCCTCCTCCCCCAGTTATTTACCCCTGGTATTGCTGTGGTGCTGTGGATGTGTTCTTGTTAACCATAAGCCATAGCGTGCTAGAGTAGTTTTCTCCCTGTGACTCTATATTGTTGACTCTTTGTGCAAGACTCATACGTTTGAAGCAGTTCATGCAAGAACTTATTCACATTTGTAGTGTTAATTAGTGGAGCACATGGATATATACAACCCCTCTCACTCATCTGCACCTTCAATGTGGCAGTGTTACTTATAAATCCACTACCGAACCGCCTTCGCTTCTGTCCATTCCCTTACATTTAAGTTCAGCCTCATTAGTTAACTGTTCACCCATCTCTAGCTTCCGTGTATCTCTAGGTCCCCTGGATTCTGTATCATAAGCCTCTGGTTTTACCTTTATGATGGTCATAGTGAAATCATACAGTACAGTCCTTTTGTGTCCGACTTATTTCACTCAGCATTATGTCCTCACGTTTCATGCATGCTGTCATATGTTTCAGGACTTTACTCCATCTAACTGCTGCATAATATGCCATCGTACACATACACCACATTTTGTTTATCCATTTGTCGGTTGATGGGTGCTTGAATTGTTGCCATCTTTTGGTGATTGTAAGTAATGTTGCTATGAACATCGGCGTGCAAATATCCGTTCACGTCACTGCTTTCAGCTCTTGTGGGTATATGCCAAGTACTGCTATTGCCAGGTCATAGGGCAACTCGATAGGAGTTTTCTGAAGAACCACCCGACAGTCTTCCATAGTGGCTGCACCATTATACGATCCCACCAGCAGTGGGTAAGTGCTCTGATTTCTCCACATCCTCTCCAACATTTATAGTTTCCTGTCTAATAGCAGCCATCCTTCTAGGTGCGAGAAGTGGTATCTCATTGTAGTCTTGATGTACATTTCCCTTATAGCGAATGAAGATGAGCATTTTTTCAAGTGCTTTGTAGCCATTTGTATTTGCTTTTCAGAAAATTATCTATTCTTATCTTTAGCCTGTTTTATAATTGGGTTGGTCGTTCTTTTGTTTTTGAGTTGTATGATTTCTTTATGTATACAGGATATCAAACCCTTGTCCCATGTGTGATTTCCTAATATTTTTCCCATTGAGTTGGCTGTCTGTTCACCTTTTTGACAAAGGCTTTTGAGGCACAGAAGCATTTGATTTTGAGGAGTTCCCATCTGTCCATTTTTTCTTTCATTCCTTGTGCTTTGGGTATAAAGTTTATGAAGCTACCTCCTATAGCTAAATCTTGAAGATGGTTCCCTAAATTTTCTTCTAGGACTTTTATGGTACTGGCTCTTATGTACAGCTGTTTGGTCCACTGTGAATTTATTTTTGTATAGGGTGTAAGGTCAGGATCCTCTGTCATTCCCTAGGCTATTGATAACCAGTTCTCCCCTGACCATTTATTGAAAAGACTGTTCTGTCCCGGTTCAGCGGATTTGGGGCCCTGATTGAAGGTCAGCTGTCCAAGGAAGGTCAGCTGTCCACGGACTTGGTGGTCTGTGTCCACACTCCCGATTCCATCGGTCGATGCTTCTTGGGGCACACACCCCACGTTAGATGCAGGGCGAGGGCTCCGCGCACGTCCCTGCAGCGAGATGGTGGCACCCACAGGCGTGACTGTGTCTTGTGACGGCTCCTGGGTTAGTATGGCTCCTCTTAAGAGCTGGCGTCATCGAGTCCACCCTAGAGACGGGGAAACTGCAGTTTTAAGGATGTGGGTGACTGACTTGAGGATGTGCGTTGGCTAGCAGAGCTCGGGCGCAGATCCCGGGTCCTCCTTCTAGAGTCATGGCCCGTGTGTCCTGAGCTGGCAAGGGAGGAGTCCTGGCAGGGTTCTGGGGGCCTGGACGCACACCTGCCAAGGGGGCTGGGGGTGGGGACATGCTCGAGGCAGGGCCACTGGGGGGCTGTGCTCCAGAAAGGAGAGTGGGAAGGGGCTGTGGGAGGGGCGCCTCGTGGTGACGAGACGGTGTGGCTGGCTTGGATAATCGGGAACTGACAGGGATGTGCGGGAACCAAGCCTGGTGCCCTCGGCAAGGGGGACGGTTGCTTGGCCAGGGGGCCTTGTCCGCAGAGCGGGGTGGGGTGGGGAGCTTGCAGGCAGGCCACGCCGGGCCCTCAGGTGCTGCGGCCGTGCTTTAATCCTAGGCCTTCCACTACACAGCCCCCTGCACCTCCTACCACCTGACGCACAAACCAGCTCCACCCAAGGATTGTTGTCCACTTGTGAAACACACTGCCACCTCGCCTTCCCGCGCACACACTCATCCGATAACAGCCACTCCGCTGCAGCTTCCGCACGTCATTCTTCCACCCATTGCAAGGAACAGGTACTGCCTGTTGGCCTGTTTCAAAGGGGAGGAGGGCAACTCTAGTAGTTTCACAGCTTGCCGTAGGTGGAGCTTGAACTCAGGTGTGTGTGATGGCCCCTCTCCCTGCCCCTGCGGCCCCTCCCTTTGTCCCCTTGTCCCACCTGTCACTCAGGTATCATCCCACGGGACAGGATCCTGACCCCCCCCCCCACCCCAGACCTACATCCCCTGACAGGTTTGGAGAGCAAATCCCAGATGTCCTTGAAATTGAGATGTTTCTGTCCGGGTCGGATGCTTCAGATCAGATGTACACTGGGAACCGGCACCACGAGGTTAGGTAAAACGGAAGGTGATTGAAACCATCTCTCGAGCTTTAAGCTCCACCCCCCCACCTCAGCCCCAGCTGGGCACCGTCCGAATGCAGCCCCCGTGAGGCTTTCACTCCTCGGGGGCTCTCAGCACCCACGCGCCGGCCTGGGTGCAGGTCAGGCGTTCCCAGCGCAGGTCAGGGGGCACCACAGGGAGTCTCGAGGGGTCAGCCCCTGATGCCCAGGCCTGCCACCTCCGCCAGGCTCGTGATTCCCGCTGGATCCTAGATCTGGTTCTGTGAAGTCTCCTTCTACTCCCTGTGCTGTACCATATTGTCCCCTGCCAGACTCCCTTTGGACGGAAGTTAGAGCCTGTTTCTGCTGCTTGCAACCGAAGGATGTTAATGGCAGCAAACCTTAGGCGCTGCGTCCACGTCCCATGAAGTGCTTTTTGGGGAGTCTCCTTGGGCCAGGGCTGTGCCCAGAAGCAATGCCTGGAGTGCTCGGGGGTGGTTGCTGCCGCCCCCGAGGCAAAGCAGGGTTAGGAGGGCCCTCCGGTGGCCGGTGGGGGGAGGCGGTGAAGGGCAGTCGGGGGTGGGGGGGGGGACCGCTTAGCAGCCTCGGCCTCCCCCGGCTCGCATTTCCCCACCTCCCAGGCCCTTGCCCCCGACTGCCCTTTCCCTGCCTCCCCGCCTCCCGCAGGCCGATGGAGCTGGGTCAGCGTCCTGTGCCGACAGGTGGTCGGGGTCTTGGAGCCAGGACTCTAACGGCCGTCTGTGGGGTGTCTGCAGGGCTGGCTCCCTCCGGAGGCTCCAGGCACCCTCGCCCCTCCCGGCTCCCCAAGGCCGCCCGCACCCCGCGGCTCGCGGCCCCTCCTCCCAGTCCCGCTTCTGCAGCCGCCTCCTTCCCTGTGGACTCTCCTCTGCCGCGTCTCCCCTGGACCCTCACTGCACTGACGCCCCCCACCCCGGATAGTCCCGGAGAGCCCCCCCCCCAGGCCAGA
>PVIY010059939.1:0-11841 GCA_004026745.1 Myrmecophaga tridactyla
CCACAAATCCATCACATCTCCCAGCCTCCGTGTGGGCCTCTCTTCTGCCGCTCACTCATGTTGATTATAATTCCCATCATCCCATTCTGGGTCCACCCTAAACTGGGAGCTCTGACTCCAAAGAATAGGGAGCTCCCACCGTAGAGCAGACCTGAAGTAAACCATCACATCACCAAGAAACTGGCAAACCATTTCTGGGCTCAGAAAAGTGTGTCATACCTGGATTGGTCTGGAGCCCCTTCTTGGGAATCTTCCTGGCTCTATCACCCCCGGGTCCCCTTGGACCTGCTAGAGGTCCAGTCGCTCTGTCTTCAGTTGCCCACAGCTTATGATCTCATTTCCTTTCGACACCCCTGCCTGTCCTCATTCCAGTGCACCAGCGTGTGCAGGAACTTGAAGAGGCAGGAGCCCTCACTCCACTGCGAGAATAGCACCTGTCCCCGCTCAGTGGTGCTGGCCACCCATGGGAGCCGAGGGACCTTAGGAAGGGACCTCGCAAAGACCTTGGGAAGGAAAACAGGGATCATTTGATTGAGTCATCAATCATTGCTTAACTCCCCAGGGCAACTACAACAGCCTGGAGTTCTGCTGTTGTGATATGGAGGCTTGCAAGGAAGGTGATGATTCTGGTGCAGCTTGATAAGTGCAATGAGAGAGAAAAGCACAGGGGTGAAGGGGACCTGACTTAGCTACTTAGCTAACTGAGAGGAGGAGGGCCCATAAAGCCTTTTAAAAAACAGATCATGCAAATGTATTATAAATAAATAAAGGGGGAAGAAGGGACAATTCTCCCTTACAGAGTAATTTCCAGTGATAGATGATAGATAGATAAATAGATGATTGATAAAGATAGGTACCCCCCCTCCAGCAGGTGGAACTTAATTCTCACTTCCAATAAATAGAGTGTGGAAAGGAAAAAATGGTATTTTTTTCCTTGCAGAGGAAAACCTGGCAGGTATCACCCTAACCAAGCTATGGAGGTTAACACCACCAGAGAGAAAGCACAAAGATATCGTGCACCTCCTGATAGGATATGATGAAAAGGGCAATTCTTTTGTGTTCTTCTTTCCCCAGATGCATAACCCTCAGTCTAATCATGAGAAAACAGCAGACAAACCCAAATTAGGGAACATTCCACACAACACCAAGCCAGTTCTCCTGAAAAGAAAAACAAGGAAGGACTGAGAAACTGTCTCAGCTGGAAGAAGACCCAAAAGACATGACAACAAAACAGTGTCATCTCTTAGAAGGGGTCCTGGGAGTGTAAAAAGACATTAGTGGGAGAATTTGTAAAATCTGAATTGGTTAATACTACCTGTGGTTGGTTGAATCGTGTACCCTAACAAAAGGCATGTTCTTAATCTTGATTTACATTCCTGTTGGTGTGAACCCATTGGTAAATAGGACCTCTTGAAGATGTAGTTATTCATTGCAGAGTATCCACGTTAAGCTGATGTGAGTATTAATCCATATTGGTTGAGACCTTATAAAAAGAAGAAATATGGGTACAGTGAGAGAAGCCAGAAAGCAGAGAAGCTAAAATTCAGGGGAGCCACTGGAGGATTCCCAGCATGTCCCATGTGATGGGAGGCAGAGATACCAGCCAAGGGACCCCAAGGATGGTGACCTACTGGGATTAGAATGCCACAGGCTCTGAGAGAAAGCATGGCCTTGCCAGTGCCTCGAATTGGGATTTCTGACCTCTAAAACCATAAGCTAATAAATACCTGTGGTTTAAGCCTGTGAGGTATTTGTCATAGCATCTCTGGCAAACTAAGACAGTATTATAGCAATGTTAATGTCTTAGTTTTGACAAATGTACTGTGACTATGTAAGATGTTAACAGTAAGGTTAGCTGGGGTGGAGGGTGCATGGGAATTGTTCTGATTTGCTGAAGCTGCCATACACCAGAAGTGGATTGGCTTTTACAGAGATGATTTATTCAGTTACAAGTTTACAGTTCTAAGGCCATAAAAACATCCAAATTAAGGCATCAAAAAAAAAAAAAAAGATACCTTCACATCCAGGGTTTTTCTGTCAGCTGGGAAGGCACATGGCTGGCATCTCTTAGTCCTTTGCTCCCAGGTTGCCTTGCTTTCAGCTTCTGATTCTAGTAACTTTCTACGTCTGTTCTCCAAGCATCTCCAGATGTCTGTGTCGCAGCTATCTGTGTCAGCTCTTTTAAGGACTCCAGTTAACTAATTAAGGCCCACCTTGAATGGGTGAGGTCACATCTCCATCTAATCAAAAGGTCCCACCCAAACAATCGATCTGCCCCCAAAAGATTGGATTAGAATTAAGAGAACATGGTTTTTCTGGAGTGCATAAAAATTTCAAACCAGCACAGGAATCTTCTGTATTATCTTTGCACCTTTATTAAAATCTAAAATTAATGTAAAATTAAGAGGTTTAAAAAAAATGCATTGTAAGAGATGAATCAGAGAGAGTTTTCCAGGTAACGTATGCATGCACGCGCGTGCATGTGTGTGTGAATAAGGGAACAGTACATACGTGCCAAGGCTGGAAGAGAAAGCATGGAGACTTGGGGGGGGGGACCATTGTGTGGATGGGTTCAAGAGTAGAGGGGGTGTTGGGAGATTGGAGGGAAGGCAAGTGTTCACTGGGTGTGAAGGCACTGTTAAACCATATTGAGGAGCTTGGATTCCCAGGAAGGAGGATATGATGGGGAGAGGGGAGTCCCTTACACCAGGTAGATCAGATACCTCCACTCTCAGAGAAATCAGCCACATGATATGCTCAATCAGCAGCCATCTCTACTCAGAGGGCTGTCCCTGGATCTTCCCAAGTGCTCCAACCTGCTGAGTCCTCCCTGTTCTTTAAGATTTAAGTAAAAGAAGGGATTCCCTGAGGGTTACATTTCTCCCGGTCACCTTTGGCTCTGAGAATGTGCTCCTGCTGGTTTCTCCTCTGTTCTGGATCTCACCTCCTATGCACGTAATACTCTTGGACAGTGTCCCAATCGCCCTGTGGCTATCTGTGGGGACAACTTGGCTGAAGATCAGGATAAAATCTATCTAAATTTCCTCTTTTTTATGTGGCTTCCAGTAATACAGATTAAGGCTCACCCTAATTCAATGTCTGTAACTAAGAGTCAACAGGCAATATAAAATATCCCCATTTTTAAAAGCCCTGAGATTATCTGTGTAGCAGGAAATTGCTCTCCACCATATGAAGTGCCTTCAAGCCTTCTCTTCTCCCTAACTCCCCCAACCCCACCATTCAGTTAACTCTCTCTATCTTACTCCAACCCAACCGATAGCAATCAGTCCCCTGGGGGCTCTCTTTGTACAACCACAGTGATGCATAAACATGGATAGTTCCCTCGTCTAAGAAGAATTCTGCAGCCAGCTCCTTAAACTAACTATGCATATCTTCCTCTTCACCAACATTGAAATATATATATATCTAAGCATAGGCTGCCTCATGAGGTCCCCAACATAAGATGTGCCTGAGCAAAGACTGGGAAGAAACCACTGCAGTGGTTGAGAAGATTCCTGTCTTGGTTGGATGAACTTTGAGGCCCCAGGGTGAGTTCCAGCAGTCTAGGGGGCTCACAGTAGTCTCTGGATAGAATATGAATCTCTGGAGCTCTGTGCTATTCTTGCCAGGACCCCACAATGCCACCAGATGGTATTATTTCACTTGGCATCCCATGATAGCACGATAGGCAGGGCTCTCCTGACCTCTGGCCTAAGTGGTCTATGCTCTCTGCTGTAAGCTGTGCCCCAGAAGTTGTTAAGCTGTGACTCCAGGCCCGTGTGACATCTCCATTCCAGCACATCGATCATTCCATATGTGCACAGAACTTGCTAGGGAGTTGTTCTGAAGTGTTTGCCACTATATTAAAGATCAGATAAGATGGCATCCATAAAGTCTAGCCAAGAGTTTGGAAGAGAAAGCCTCAAATTTCTTCTTCTTAAATGATGCAGTTAGTATTTTCTTGCCCAGATTCATCATCAGCACAGGCCTTGTAATGGTTAAATTCATGTGTTAGCTTGGCTAGGTGATACTGTCCAGTTGTTTGGTCCAGTAAGCACTGACCTGATTGCTCCCATGAGGATATTTTGTGGATTTAAATAGTCAGTTGATTTCATCTATGGCTGATGACAACCATAAACAACAAAGGGAATTGTCTTCAGCACTGAAAGAAGTCTCATCCAATCAGTTGAAAGCCTTAAAGGGAAAACTGATTATTTCAGTAGTTAGCAGAGAGAATTTCTACCTCTACTTAAGCCAACTAGCTTCTTCTAGGGATTCATCAAAAACCTTCATCAAAGTTCCGAGCTTGCAGCCTGCCCTCTGGAATTTGAAATTGCCCATTCCCACAGTCATATGAGAACATTCCTAAACTAAAACACATAATATTTACATAAATATCCAGTCAGTTCTGTTTCCCTGGAGAAGTCTGATATTATAGTTTTGGTACCAAGAGTGGTTCTTGAGAAACAGAATCCTACAGATGAGTTCAAGGCTTCAGATTTCCAGCACAAAAAAATGCCACATGACAGACATGAAAGATTCTATCTGTGCTCTGAAAAAAAATCTTTTTTTTTTTTTTTGGAAGCTGCAAACCTGAGATTTCTGAAAACCAAACCCAGAGTCTCATTGTACAAGTGGCTGATCTACACTGTAAGTTGAACTCTTAAACCTGCAAGGTGTCTGCTGTTAAAGTGATGGCATTGATTGAGAAGGAACGGGATCATGAAAATTGGAACGGGGCCATATGGGCTGAGATGATGGTGGGGATATGGAAACACTAGAGTCTGCTGAGTATTCTTTGTCAGATGAACCTTTAATGGTTGTCTCTAAGGAATCAACCATCTAACCTCTACCTGAAGAGATTAACCCTGCTGTGCATAATAAACCTGGAACTGTCTTCCCTGAGAAAACAGTCCTCATTCCTCTGTCTGAAGAGGTTAACCGTATCTCACCAGATGATACTGTAATGGAATGTCCTGAAGTAGTTGGCTTGTAAACACTCCTAATTACTCTCAAGACTCACCCCACCATCTTTCTTGCAGACCTACAACAAGGTCCCAACAGGCCCCGAAAGGTACAGTACAAAGTGTGAACATGAGAAGATGTGCTATGCTCCGAAAGAGCTGCATAATTTTTCCAATTTATATAGACAGAAATCAGGCAGATATGTGTGGGAATAGATATTAAGAGTTTGGGAAAATGGTGAGAGGGACATAAAGGTGGATCAAGCCGATTGACTGATATGGGACCACTAAACAGAGATTCTGGATTCAATGTTGTAGCTTGAGGAGTTAGAGGGGGCTCTAACAATTTGTTCAGGTGGTTGGCTGAAGCATGAACTAAATGGTGGCCTACATTGCCTGATATTAAGATGCCAGAACTGCCCTGGTATAATGTAAATGGTGGGATCCAAAGCCTTAGAGATTGGAATGTTAGAGCAGATTTATCATGTAAAACCTGCTTCCCCACCCCAGGAGGACTAAAGGTCACACCTTTTGCCAGGAATGTGAAGTATAAACTTGTGAAACTAACTCCACTATCCCTGAAGACGTCTGTGGTTGTTCTTCTCTAGGTGTCAGATATGACTGTGGGAATAGCTACTACTGAGCTGGAATCCTTAAGCACAAAAGGAATGATTAAATCCAGGGTTGACAGAAACCAAGTGGCAGCACTTAATTGCCAAAGATAAGGTGGGTGTGGATACCATAATATACAGCAAAGTCAAAGCAGTAAATCAGAATAGTCTGACATGCAGAGTTGGCATTGGTGAGTTGATTGTAGGGTACCTAGAAGTAAAATAGATGGGCAATCTTACAAAATTCTTACTTGATCTGTATAAACAAGAGTTCTAGGTCAAGTGAACAAAAGTCTAACTTGAGTCACATAAACTTGAGTGTGGGTTGTGATTCCCACCACATCTGCATTTAACTCTCTTATTCAGCCTGTTCAGAAAACAAATGGATTTTAGAGGATGACAGTGGATTATTGTAGTTAACCAGGCAGTGATTCCAATTGCAGCTGCTGTTCTAGATGCAGTATCATTGCTTGAGTGAATCAAGGCATCTCCTGGTACTTGGTATGCAGTTATCAATCAATCTGGCAAATGCTTTTTTTTTTTTTGATACTTGTTAGTTAAGACCACCAGAAGTAGTTTGCTTTTAGCTGACAGGGCCAGCAATACAACTTCACTGTCCTACCTCATGGGCGTATCAACTCTCTGGCCCTATGCCATATTCCAGTCTGCAGGGTCCTTGATTTCCTTTCTCTTCCATAAGGTATCACACTGGTCCATTATATGGATGATATCATGTTTATTGGATCAGGTGAATAAGAAGTAGCATCTACTCTAGACTTACTTATTAATAAGGCACTTTTGTGTTAGAAGGTGGGAGGTAAATCCAACAAAAATTCAGGAGCCATCTATCTCTGTAACAGTTCTAGGCATCCAGTGGTGTGTGGCAAATATCCCTTCTAAGGTGAGGCATCTGGCCTTTCCTACAGCTAAAACAGTGACACATACCTGATTGGCCTCTTCAGATTTTGGAGGCAATATGTTCCTCATTTGAGTGTGCTACTCTGGCCCATTTATTGAGTGTGCTGAAGTCTGCTATTACAAATACCTCAAATGTATTTAAAACAGCTTTAGAACTGGGTAATGGGTAGAGGCTGGAAGAATTGTGAGGCACTTGATAGAAAAATCCTAGATTATTTTGGGGAGACTGTTGGTAGAAATATGGATAGTAAAGGTATTTCCAACGAGAAGAAAATGATGAATGTGTTATTGAAATTATGAAGAGAGGCAATCCTTGTTGCAAAGCAAAAGAGAACTTGGCAAAATTGTGTTCTGATTTCAGATTGAAAGTGACGCTTGTAAGCAATGAACTTGGATATTTAGCTGAGGAGATTTCCAAGATAATTGTGGTGGTGCAGCCTGGTTTTTTTCTTTAGCTTTATAGTGAAATATGATAAACTGAGAACTGAACTCTTGAGCACAAAGAAACCAGAAATGGATGGCTTGAAAAATTCTGAACCTATTTAGAGAGTATGATCTCAGACAAGGACCAGAAGTGGCTCTATCAGGAACCTATCTGAGCTTTCAAGAAATAAGTCCCCAGAGGACAGGGTTGCACTTGAGGGTTTAACTGAGCAACCCTTTCTTAAAGAGGGTGTGGCTGAAAATGGATCCAGTTAGCCATTTCAATGGAGGTCAGGATTGGAAATGAAGCTATGCAGAAAGGATCTGTGCAAAGTACTTCTGTCTGATGGTGTGGACCCCTATAAACTGTACCCAAAGTTAACAAGCTTTTTGCAAATTCGTATAAGCAGAATCACTGCCAGCCTGAAATGAAAGGGACAGTGAAGAGACAAATTGAAAGAAGAATGACTTCAAGGGCAGAACCATGGAAGCCAACCATGGAAGACCAAAGGGATCTCCTTGGGCCGAGAAAGTGGGCCCACCCATGTGTGTGGAAAGGCTAAGCCACCTGCCCCAGGGCTTACAGGGGACAGGCCTTGCATCCTTGTTACCAAAAACCTGTTTATTGAGAGCTTGGCCACCATTCCAATGCTTGGAGAGGATGGAGCCTCCATCCCAGTATTCAGAAAGAGCATGGTCATTATACACGCACTTGGAAAGGGTGGGGGTCCTGCTCCATCAGGCCCAGAGAACAAAACATTGATCCATAGATGGCTCTCAGACCCTGTAATCTAATGAAAGTTGCCTAGAGTTGTTTGAAATTCATGGCCCCTGTTTTGCTTCCAATTTCTCCCTTCTGGAATGGAATGTCTATCCTATGCCTGTCCCACCATTGTATATTGGAAGTAGGTAATTTGTTTTCTAGGTTTCACAGGCCCACAGACAGAGGGAATTGTGCCCAGGATAGACCACACCTATAACCAATGTTGATAGACTTTGTTCCTAGTTTTATTGCCAAAACTACAAGGCTTTTGGGATGTTGTGATGGAATGAATGTGTTTTATATGCAAGAAGAGCATGTCCTTTGCAATTCCAGAGGGCCAACTGTGGTGAACTGAATTGTGTGCCCCAGTTTGGATGTATTCTTGGTTCTGATCTGCATTCTGGTGGGTGTGGATCCACTTGTAAACAAGACGTCTTTAAGAGGTTCCTGCAGTTAAGGTGTGGCCCCACTGAATCAGGTTACTCCAGATTCCTGGAGTCCTTTATAGACAAAGTGAGAGTGAGCTGGAGAGAAAATTCTGGAGAGGCTGCCATGGACCAAGGACTGCTGGTCTTGGGACTTGGGACTATCTTCTGGGAGAAGGCATTGTCTTGCTGATACTTTGATTTTTGAACTTCTCAGCCTCAACACTGTCAGCCAGTAATTCCTGTTGTTTAAGCCAACCCACTGTACAATATTTGTTTTAGCAACTGGGAAACTAAAACAGGCCCTGAATCCTCTCTGATTTGGGGAAGCTGCTTGACTATCTCACACAAGTGTTAGACCCTGGGAAGGTGGGGCCTCAGCAGCAAATGCTAACATCACACCAACCTCCCACCTAGGCACTTCCTCACACCCCCATTTCCAGACTGCATGCAGCACAACAGCCCAGTTATTCCCACGTGGGAATTCGCAGGAACTTCCTGAGGCCACAGATATGTGGGGTAATGGAGAGAGCTTTGGAGCCACCCAGACCTGGGCTGCAAATGCTTACCTTTCCTACCAAGTAGCTATGCACCCCTATGCAGAGGGCTGGGTGTGTCCCCCAAAGGATGGTCCTCTAATGCATCCAACCAGACACTCAAAAGGACAGCCAAGGGATGAGTACTAGAGGGATAGGAAAGTGGGCAGGGCTACCAGGAGTGGGTGGCAGGGCTGGGGACAGGATGTGGAGATGAGAGAGACCTGGAGTGTGACTGGGGCTCAGGGTACATGCCAGACATCTGCTACTTTACCTGGCCCGCCTGGTGGAAACAGCTCCTTGAATACACTGGAAAGGATCCCCAATGCCTCTTGGGGCTGACTCTTAGGGGTGCAGAGGGTGGAAGGACAAGACAGCAGCATGGCCAAGGGATAACTGGTCTGATGAGAGTTTTTGCAGGGTGGGGTCAGTGTCTGCTCAGATATGAGAAGAGACCAGCTATGGCATGCTTCTGGTTGCGCCAGGTGAATCGAGGCTGCCTCTGCCCCCTCTGGTAACTGGGCAAAGGCACCTCAGCACCCGGCCAACTCCTTGTAAGAATGTAAGCACAGGTTTTCAAGATAAGGAGCACTGTGTTCTCGATGAGGGCACGAGGTGGGACCAGGCCTTAAGGCAGTGCAGGTAAAGTTCATTCAGAGTTTTTGGCTGAAAGACGTGTGAAGGATCTACTTGCACATGAAGATCAACAGAGCTTTAGGACTTGATCAGTAAAATGCTTTAAATCTGGGCAGATGCCCCTAATTTATCATTCTGATTATAAGGAATAGAAGCAATATTGATAGTATGTCCACAAAAGGCAAATTATCACAGCCAGTATTTATCACACACTGCTTGCAGACGCATTTTCCCATTATCTCACTTAACTTTCACATGGACCTTGGAATTGGGGTGTTCCTATTCTGCTTGAC
Organism: Myrmecophaga tridactyla; assembly: GCA_004026745.1. Lineage (NCBI taxonomy): Eukaryota > Metazoa > Chordata > Mammalia > Pilosa > Myrmecophagidae > Myrmecophaga > Myrmecophaga tridactyla. The sequence goes on from PVIY010059939.1 coordinate 9,570, forward strand.
AGAGGGGAAAAGGAGGGTAGATAGGATTAAGTACCTTGCACAAATCACACAGCTTGTCATGGTGAATGCTATTAGACTCCAGAGGCCCTGCCCTGTCCATGGTACCACGTACCCCTTGCCTCCCCACCTCTACCACCCCACCCACGTGGGGTGGGGCCATCAAGTATCACTGTCTACAGACTGTGGTTGGGGGCTTTGAATTCCCTATTTAGATCCTTAAACAATGTTTTTGTGGGTGGCACAATAGAAAATATTTTAATTATTTTTATATTATTAAGGCAAAAGCATTATTGAAAACATAGAGATACAGAAAATTATAATATAAAAATGGCAGTCACCTCCTCCTATTTTTTTCTTTCTCTCCTCACTGTCTCTTTTTCATCATATGAAGAAAAGAGTGAGAGTCTTCTTTTCACTGCACCTCCCAAAGCCTGTAATCAGTGCCTGCTTTTTTTTCTATAGGTAAACACACACGTATACACACACACATTCATGCATTTTATTTGTTTTGGGTTTGGATTTGTGTCTTATCAAAAAGATATTCCATGTTGTCACCATTGGTACTGCAGTTTGCTCTTTCTCCCTAGGTGAGCCTCCATCATGGAAGTCTTTCCTGGCCCACACGTACAGTCCCAGCTCATTAGGTTTATAGACCCTTCCACGAGCCCACTGCACATCCCTATCCTCAGTTTCTTCAGCTCTAAAATGGAAGTAATAATAACTACTTGGCAGGATTGGTTTTAAGAATTAGAGATGATGTTCCATAAAACATGGGGCGCTTCAAATGATCTATACCCAGGGCCAGTTAAACGTTGGCTGAGCTGACAGACTGTCCTCTCGGGACAAATGTACTTGCCTCTTTTATGCATGTGGGGAAGGAGGATGGGCTTTTCTACTTTTGAATGGGAGAGTTTGACTTGAGGCCGGGTGTGCCAGCTTGAAAGTATTATGTACCCTAGAAATTTTTAAAATCCTGATCCAATCTTGTGGGAGCAGTTTCCTTTGAATCCTGATTCAGTACTGTAGGTTGGAAACTTGACAAGATTGTCTCCACAGAGATGTGACACACCCAACTGTGGGTGTGACTTTTGATTAGAGGGAGATGTGACTCCACCCATTCCAGATGGGTATTGAATAGTTTGCTGGAATCTCATAAAAGAGAAAACATTTTGGAGAGAGTCAGAAATGACAAAAACATTAGAAATGACAGGGCCGACAGAACTTCAGAGCGGAGCTGACACAGATGCAGAGATTAGAGAAGAAAGACACGGATGTTTGGAGAAGATTGGAGCCCAGCAGACATCAGCATGAGATCTTAAGCAAGTCAGAACCTGGAAAGAGCAAAGGGGAGCCAAGAAATGAAAGCCAGTCCTGGAAAAGCAAAGTGAGGAACCCCTATAGGAATAGAGGCTGAAAGCAACAGAGCCCAGGAGCAAGGGACCAGCAGATGCCATCCATGTGACTTCCCTGCTGACAGAGCTGTTCCTAACAGTATCAGCCTTTCTTGAGTGAAGGTAACCTCTTGTTGGTGCCTTAATTTGGACACTTTCATTTCTTAGAACTGTAAACTAGTAACTTATTAAATTTCCCTTTTACGAAAGAGCCGTTCCAGTTCTGGTATATCACATTCTGCAGCTAGCAACTGACATACAGGGTCAATGAGAAAAGAAGGAAAGGGAGAAGGTCTGGGAGTGGAGCTGAGAAAACAGGGGGACTCAGAGTAGGGTGGAGGCTTATATCAGGCTTCTGGTCAGAGCCACCTACCCCTGGTGTCCAAGGACTGCTAGGGGGAGTGCTATGCAGGGCCCCTGGTCCTTCCCATGATTTGAGGAGGAGGGGACTTGGACAAGTGGGAGCCAGGGCTGGGCAGGAGGAACCTGATGTGGGACCACACCTATTACCCCAAAGTTGGACCCCCACCCCCACCCCAGAAACCATGGCAGAGGCTGGAGGCCCCTTGGCAATCCTGGAGTATGAACCCAATGCTTGAGTTTTTACCTCCAGGCTGGCCATGGGCTGACTTCAGTTGGGATAGTCCCAGAAATGGGACTCTTCAGGAGCAAACTCAGGCCATGGGGCCGTGGGACCAGCCTTTCCCTTTGCAGCTCTCTGCTCAGGACATTTCAGAGAAGGGCCTGGAGACCATTCAAGTTACCCGCCCCCACTTCCTGGCTCCAGTTTACAAAGCTCAGGGCAGGGAAGGAAGGGAGGGGACAAGGTGGCTCAGGCACAGTGCATTCTTCTGATGTTTCAGCTTCGTGTCCCCCAGGGG
>PVIY010059940.1:0-11850 GCA_004026745.1 Myrmecophaga tridactyla
TTGAACCTGAATTACAAAAACAAAGAGTCACGACCCTTAACCAGTTTCCAGACTTGAGATAGTTTACAGACCCAGAGCCCCATGAATGAAGGGGAGGCCAGGTCCCTTTGGGGGAGAAACCTGTTACACTGCCACAAATTCATACTATTAATTTTCCTCCAAGCTTCCCCAAGGAGACCGACGGCCTTTTACCAGGGTAACTATGTATTGGGGAAAAGGAAATGGTCAGATATTTAGGGGATTATTAGACACTGGTTCAGAAGTGACATTAATTCTGGGGGATCCAAAACATCACTCTAGTCCACTGGTCAGAGTGGGGGCTTATGGAAGCCAGGTGATCAATGGAGTTTTAGCTCAGGTCCATCTCACAGTGGGTCCAGTGGGTACCCAGACCCATTCTGTAGTTATTTTCCCAGTTTCAGATTGTATAATTGGTATAGACATACTGAGCAACTGGCAGAATCCCCACATTGGCTCTCTAATTCGTGCAGTGAGGGCTATTATGATGGGAAAGGCCAAGTGGAAGCCACTAGAACTGCCCCTACCAAGCAAAATAGTAAATCAGAAGCAATACTGTATTCCTGGAGGGATTGCAGAGATTGCTGCCACTCTTAAGGACTTGAAGGATGCAGAGATGGTGATTCCCACCACATCCCCATTCAACTCTCCTATTTGGCCTGTGCAGAAAACAGATGGGTCTCGGAGGATGACAGTGGATTATCATAAGCTCAACCAGGTGGTAACTCCAATTGCAGCTGCTATTCCAGATGTGGTATCATTGCTTGAGCAAACCAATACATCCCCTGGTACCTGATATGCAGCTGTTGATCTGGCAAATGCTTTTTTTTCAATAGCTATTAGTAAGGACCACCAGAAACAGTTTGCTTTCAGCTGGCAAGGTCAGCAATATACTTTCACTGTCCTACCTCAGGGGTATATCATCTCTCCAGCCTTATGTCATAATCTTGTCCACAGAGACCTTGATCGTTTCTCCCTCCCACAAGACATCACGCTGGTCCATTATATCGATGATATAATGTTGATTGGACCTAGTGAGCAAGAAGTAGCAACTACTCTAGACTTATAGCAACTACTCTAGACTTACTGGTAAGGCATTTGTGTGTCAGAGGATGGGAGATAAATCCAAGAAAAATACAGGGGCCTTCCACCTAAGTGAAATTTCTAGGTGTCCAGTGGTATGGGGTATGTTGAGATATCCCTTTTAAGGTAAAGGATAAGTTGCTGTGTCTGGCCCCTCCTATGACCAAAAAAGAGGCACTATGCCTAGTTGGTCTCTTAGGAGTTTAGTGACAACATATTCCTCATTTGGGTGTGCTACTCCAGCCCATTTATTGAGTGACCAGAAAAGCTGCTAATTTTGAGTGGGAACCTGAACAAGAGGAGGCTCTGTGACAGGTCCAGGCTGCTGTATAAGCTGCTCTGCCACTTGGACCGTATGATCCAGCAGATCCAATGGTGCTGAAAGTGTCAGTGGCAAATAGAGATGCTGTCTGGAGCCTTTGGCAGGCCCCCTATAAGAGAATCACAATGCAGACCTTTAGGATTTTGGAGCAAAGCCTTACCATCTGCTGCAGATAACTACTCTCCTTTTGAGAAACAGCTTTTGGCCTGCTTCTGGGCCTTAGTAGAGACTGAATGCTTAACCTTGGGCCACCAAGTTACCCTGAGACTTGAGTTGCCTATCATGAGCTGGGTGTTGTCTGACCCACCAAGCCATAAAGTTGGGCATGTGCAGCAGCTCTCTACTGTAAAATGGAAATGGTATATACGAGATAGGGCCAGAGAAGGTCCTAAAGGTACAAGTAAGTTACATGAAGAAGTGGCCCAAATGCCCATGGTCTCCACTCCTGCCACATTACCTTCTCTTTCCCAGACCAAAGCTATGGCCTCTTGGGGAGTTTCTTATAGTGAATTGACTGAGGAAGAGAAAACTCGGGCCTGGTTTACAGATGGTTCAGCACAACATACAGGTACCACCCAAAAGTGGACAGCTGCAGCACTACATCCCCTTTCAGGGGTGTCCTTCAAGTTTAGTGGTGAAGGGAAATCCTCCCAGTGGGCAGAATTTCGAGCAGTGCACCTGGTTGTTCATTTTGCTTGGAAGGAGAACTGGCCAGAGGTGCGTTTGTATACTGACTCATGGGCTGTTGCTAATGGTTTGGCTGGATGGTCAGGGACTTGGAAAGACCATAATTGGAAAATTGGTGACAAAGAGGTCTGGGGTAGAGGTATGTGAATAGACCTTTCTGAGTGGGCTAAAAACATGAAGATATTTGTGTCCCATGTGAATGCACACCAGAGGGTGACTTCAGCCTAGGAAAGTTTTAATAATCAAGTGGATAAGATGACCCGTTCTGTGGATACCAGTCAGCCTCTTTCCCCAGCAACTCCTGTTATTGCCCAATGGGCTCATGAACAAAGTGGTCATGGTGGTAGGGATGGAGGTTATGCATGGGCTCAGTAACATTGACTTCCACTCACCAAGGCTGACTTGGCTACAGCCATTGCTGAGTGCCCAACCTGCCAGCAGCAGAGACCCACACTCAGCCCCTGATATGGCACCATTCCCCGAGGTGACCAGCCAATTACATGGTGGCAGGTTGATTACACTGGACCACTCCCTTCATGGAAGGGGCAGCGATTTGTTCTAACTGGAATAGACATATATTCTGGATATGGGTTTGCTTTCCCTGCACGTAATGTTTCTGCCAAAACTACCATCCTTGGGCTTGCAAAATGCCTTATCCATTGTCATGGAATTCCACACAGCATTGCTTCTGATCAAGGAACACACTTCACAGCAAATGAAGTGTGGGAATGGGCACATGCTCATGGAATTCTCTGGTCTGACCATGTGCCCCATCATCCAGAAGCAGCTGGATTGATAGAATGGTGGAATGGCCTTTTGAAAACTCAGTTACAGTGCTAACTAGGTGGCAATACCTTGAAAGGCTGGGGTAATGTTCTCCAGGAAGCTGTATATGCTCTGAATCAGCATCCGCTGTATGGTGCTGTTTCTCCCATAGCCAGGATCCATGGGTCCAGGAACCAAGGGGTGGAAATGGGAGTGGCACCACTCACTATTACCCCTAGTGATCCACTAGGAAAATTTTTGCTTCCTGTCCCTGCTACCCTGAGCTCTGCTGGTCTACAGGTTTTAGTTCCAAAAGGGGGAATGCTTCCACCAGGAGAAACAATATTGATTCCATTGAACTGGAATCTAAGACTGCCACCTGGTCACTTTGGGCTACTCATGCCCCTGGATCAACAAGCCAAGAAGGGGATTGCCTTATTGTCTGGGGTGATTGACCCTGACTATCAGGGGGAAATAGGACTGCAACTACACAATGGAGGTAAAGAAGAGTTTTCTTGGAATATAGGAGATCCCCAAGGGCGTCTTTTAGTACTACCATCTCCTGTGATTAAAATCAATGGAAAACTGCAACAGCCCAATCCAGGCAGGACTACCAATGGCTCTGAAACTTCAGGAATGAAGGTTTGGGTCACCCCACCAGGCAAAGAACCACGGCCAGCTGAAGTGCTTGCTGAGGGTAAAGAGTACATGGAATGGGTAGTGGAAGAAGGTAGTGATAAATATGAACTACGACCATGTGATCAGTTACAGAAACAAGGACTGTGATGCTGTTTTGTTCCTGTTATACTGTTTAAGTTGTAGATGTCAAGTTTAAGAATGAATATCACCCAAGAACTTGCACCCTATTCTGGAGAGAGTTAATGTGTTTCCAGTTATATGCAGGACAGTTGAGTATTGCTAGGTGAAAGAAAAAAAATGTGTGTTTTTTATTTAGAAATTAGGTATGGTTTAAGGTGATATGTATAGCTGCCAAGTTGACAAGGGGTGGACTGTCATGGTCAGGTTCATGTGTCAACTTGGCCAAGTGGTGGTCCCTGTTTGTCTGGTTGTGCAAATGCTGGCCTGTCTGTTGCAATGAGGACATTTCATAGAATTAAATCATGATCACATCAATGCATCCACAGCTGATTCCATTTGTAATCAGCCAAGGGGAATGTCTTCTGCAATCAGTGATGCTCAATCTAATCACTGGAAGCCTTTTAAGGAGGATTCAGAAGAGATAGGCTCTATTCCTACATCAGCTGGTGAACCTCTCCTGTGGAGTTCGTCCAGACCCTCCATCGGAATTGTCCGCTTCACAGCCTGCCCTGTGGATTTTGGACTCTGTGTTCCCGCGGTCACATGAGACATTTTTATAAATTTTATATTTGTGAGTGTTCCCTGTTGATTCTGTTTCTATAGAGAACCCTAACTAATACAACATCATTAATTAGTTGCTTCAATTCCTGCATCTCAGTTGAGATGTTAATTTGTTCCTTTGGTTGAGCCATATGTTCGTTCTTCCTGGCATAAAGTGATGATTTTCTGCTGATATTGAGAAATCTGATTTTCTTGCTAAGTTTATTCTAGAAATCATTTGATCTCTTTTGCCTAAGGTTTTCCTGTCTGTTGGAGTTGCTCTCTACCTATTTGTCTCTCTCACCAGCTAGTTGTCAGATTTATTTGCCCCCTCTAACCTACCCCCAAGTCAGGCACCTACAGTGGCCTCAGGGCTGGGGACAGGCACTGGGCACACAGCGGAGTCTCTGTGGGTAAAACAAGTCTGCTGTCTCCCGTGGGACTGTTTTTCGCTGTCCTGCAAGACCTGGGTTTGTTTTAGGCACTGCTTTAGTAGGGGAGTTGTCCATGTTTTTCAGCCCATACAGGGTCAGATTCCTGTGCAGGGTCTAGGCCTGGGGCAGGCAGCCCGAGATAATGTTCTGGGTGGTCTCTGGAAAAACCCTTCAGTTCTCTTGCGCTTTCTATTTCGTCCGGCAGGGGGTGATGTTCGATAACTTCATCATCCTCAGAGCACTGTTTAAGTCTCTCCAGGTCTGGCTGAAGCTGCACGTTTCATGTTCCCTCTCTTGGCCAGCTAAAATCTGGCTCAGTATGGGTCTTGATTTATGGTAGAGTACCCCCAGCTGTCCCAGGCTTTAGCCGTTCCCCACGCAGGCATCAGGTCTCTCTCTCTTTTTTTTTTTAAATACATGGGCAGGCACCGGAAATCGAACCCGGGTCCTCTGGCACGGCAGGCAGGCGTTCTTGCCTGCTGAGCCACCGTGGCCCACCCGGCATCAGGTCTCTTGCTGTTGTTTCTCACAGATGGAGGGAGGACTTTCAGCCCCAGGGCTGGAAACAGCTTCTGTCCACATTTTCTCAGTCTCTGTCTCTCACTGACCTGGGTCATGAAATGCTCGACCCTGTCCTCCAGGTCCCCTCAAGGAGAGGGTCAGTCCTACTGCTGTGAGGGAACATGGACTCTGTGTCCCCACTGGGAGGCCATGCCTGCTGCTGTGAGACCAAGGAAGGGAGGGGAGGACCAGCCTGGCTGGTACATGAGTATTTTCTACCTGATAGTGTTCTGTTTCATCAGTTTGGGGTTTGTAGGGTTCCTCTCCAGTCCACATCCTCTTCCAGATTTCTGAATAATGGAGAATTATTCTTTGTCATGCTGAATCTCAGTAGCTGTTTACATTACCACGTTGATGATGTCACAGCCACATTGTCCTTTTTTTATTTAACTTTTTTTTTTATTGTATAACATATATACAAAGCAAAGAAAGAAAGAAAGAAAGCATGATAGTTTTCAAAGCACTCTTTAACATGTAGTCGCAGGACAGAGGCCACAGTTTGTCATGGGCTACCAAACCATCATCTCAGAGTTTTCCCTCTAGCTGCTCCAGAACATTGTGGGCCAGTAGGAATATATATATTTTTTGTCATCACTTTTTTTCTTTTTTTTTGTGAAAAATAACATTTATACAAAAAGGCAATAAATCCCAAAGCACAGCACAACAATTAGTTGTAGAACCTATTTCAGAGTTTGGTATGGGTTACAATTGCGCCATTTTAGGTTTTTACTTCTAGCTGCTCTAGCTGGAGACTAAAAGAAATATCAGTATAATGATTCAGCAATCATACTGGTTTGTTAAACCCTACCTTCTCTGTATAACTCCACCATCACCTTTGATCTTTCTCCTATTCCTTAGGGGCTTTTAACTTTTTCACCAACATCCATTCTTGATTTTTAAACTCCAATTACAGATGCTACCTTAACATGAAAAACGTATTTATCTCCACTGTAAAGCTCCTACTTCATGAGGAAATGGTAAAGTAGTCCTACTAAAACCAGGAACAAGACAAGGATATCTACTATCATCACTTTTATTTAATATTGTTCTGGAAATACTAGCCAATGAAATTTGAGAGTAGAAAGAAACCAGATAAATAAAATTTGAAAAAGAGAAATTAATCATCAATATTAGCAAATATTAAAATTTTGGACCTAAAAACACAAGAGAATAAACTAAAAACTATTATAAATGATAAGTGAATTCAGTAAAGTGGCTGGGTTCAAAACTGACACACAGAAATCAATAATCTTCAAAGATACAAATGAAACTTAAGCAGTGCCACAGAACAAGAAATCCCATTTTCAATAACAAAAATTATTAACTACCTAAGAATTGATTTAATAATTTAGATAAAAGGTGTAAGTCAGTCCAACAACAACAACAAAACAATGAATGAGAGAAAGGTGAACTGTGTTATTGGATGAGAAGATGCCAATGTTTCCTGAATCTATAAATATAACAATTCAGTAAAACAGTAGAGTATGAAAAAAACAACATGAATAAAGTAAAAAAGGTGAATCATAAACTACAGGGAAATATTTGGAACTCATAAAACAGAAAAAGAACTAATATCCCTAATGTATTAGGAGGTCTACAAATCAATAAGAAAAAACAACTCAGTAGAAAAATAGACACAATTTATGAACTACTAGTTCTCAGGAATGGAAATACAAATGGCTTTAAATGTATGAAAAATGCTCAAGCTCACTCATAATAAAACAAATGCAAATGAAGTCTACAGTGAATTGTCATTTTTCATCTACTAGACTGACTTTTTATTTCTTAAGTTTGATCTTTAATCACACTGTGCTGGTGAGGCTGTGAGCAAACAGCCAATTTCACTTGTTGTTGGTGCAAATGGAGGTCAGTTTGGCAATATCTATCTGAATGGAAGCTACACATACCCTATGACCCACCATTTCCACTTGGCAAACATATCCAATATACATTCACGTACATACAAAGTGGCATTTATCCCAGGCTATTTATTGCAACATTGTTTGTAATAGAAGACTATTGGAAACAACCTGTTTTAGTTTCTCAGGTTGCTTAAGCAAATACCATAAAATTAGCCAATTAGACAATGGGAGTTGATTGGCTCACTGTTTTAAGGTGGGGAAATGTTTAATGGTGTCATCAAGGAGATGCTTTCTCCCCAAGACGGTGGTGTCACGGGCCTGACTGTTAGTGACCCTGGGTCCTAGGCTGGTCACATGGCAGCTTCTTCTAGTCTCTTCTTTTTTCCTTCTTTTCCAGGTTCTATTTCAGCTTCTTGCTTCCTCTTTCTCTGTCGCCCTCCCTCCATCTCTTCCCCTCTCCCTCCGTGTCTCTCCCTCCGTGTCTCTCCCTCCCCCCACCCTTCATTCCATTTATAAATGGAATACCTCAGTAATAGATTTAAGTTTCACCCTGATTGAGGTGGGCCATAGCCCACTTAACTTTAAGAACATGTTTTTTTCAGGCTCATACAGTTGCAAACCACCACACAACCCAAATGTCTATTTGGAGGGATCTGGTTATGTCAATTATGGCACATCTATACAAAGGAATTTCATATAGCTGCAAATAAAATAAAAGAATGAAAATGGGAAAGTTTATGCTGTATATATGTTGTCACAATAGAAACTAAAAATAAATAAAAGAATGGGGCAAGATTAATATAGAAGATTATCCAACACACATTGCTAATTTTTTTTAATGTGTTTTAAAATTGTGAAATATAGCATATATACAAAAAAGCAATAAATTTCCAAATGCATTTTAACAAGTAGTTATAGAGCAGATTTTAAAGTTTGGTATGGGTTACAGTTCCATGATTTTTGTTTTTTCTTCTAGCTGCTCCAAGACACTGGAGACCAACAGAAATATCAATATAATAATTCAGCAGTTATACTCATTTGTGAAACCTGACCTTCTCTGTTACATTCCTCCTCCTATATACATAAAAGCAATAAAATGCAAAGTACATGCAACAATTAGTTGTAGAACAGCTACACTGTTATTATTTTTTTTTTAAGTACAAAGCAACAGGTATAGTGGGCTGATGCTTGAGTTTAAAAAAAGGGGTGGGGAATGTATTTGCTTGCACTTGCAGAGAATATCTCTGAAGAATACCTAAGAAACTACCATATTTCCTTAAAACTAAGATCCTTTGATGCTGGTGCTTCCTTTAACTGGCCAGAAGGTTTTCACACAACTGCATCTGGACTGCCACCCGCATGGCACTGGCTATGAGATAAACTCTGATTTCATAGAGGCTCACTGCCAGGGAAAACAAAAGCCCCTTAGAATCCATTGAACGTGTATCACTAGTTGCCTCTAAAGAGAAGAGAATAGGGAGACTGAAGGCCAGAGTGGGAGGCTTTTCACTGTGTCATTTAAAAAACAAAATTAGAATGATACATTAAAATTGTAATCTAAAAAAGCAGTTTACAGATCACGGTGATAGAAAAGTAATATTTATATGGTATTCGTAAGAGCACAAACCATCTTTGGAAAATGGAACAGTGGTTGCCTCTAGGGAAGGGAAGTGCACAGGCTGGAACAAAAGAAAGATTTGACATTCTCTGCATGGCCTTTTCATATCTTTTGAATTTTGTACTAGGTGTATTAATTACCAAACAGATTAAGAAACATTGTAAACTTGAATTTATTTTTAAGTTTTAAAATGCAAAAATTAGTAACAGTGTGAAAAACTCTTATTCCTGGCACAGGGCCGTGTGGGGCCCGTGCCGGCCCCCCGGCTCGCTGCCTGGCTGGTAGGGCACATCACCCACTTCCAGGACCAGAGGCCACCCAGCGGGCAGGGTGCAGCATGGGCTTGGGGCCCAGAGTCACCTAGACAGCCCCACACGAGGGTCCTTATTCCTACATTGCCCCTACCCTCTGCGGCTCCCGGGGAGCCCTAGGGAGGGGGCACCTTGCTGAGAGCCGGCGGCTTGCTCTGGGAGGACAGGGAGGCCCACCCAGGGGCTGTGTAGAGACCCCCACTGAGCCACCTGCACCCAGGGGTGTCGGGAAGGCTGAGGGGAGGGGGCTGGGGTGGCATGGGGCGCTAGGGCTGAGGCTTGGGGCGTTTCTCTGATACCCATTGTGCCACCTGCCCCTGATAGGAAGGGGCCAGGAGCCTGAGGACCACAAATGACCCATTTCTGGCCTCCAGCCCTTGCCAACAGCACCGTGGATTGGCCCCTGAAACCCGCATTTTCTCTTGACCCTCAGCTAGCAGCCTGACCTCTGGCTGGGGTCAATCCCTCCACACGACCTGCTTCCTCTGCCCAACGATCTCAGCTGAGACTACCCAGGACTATGTCTGCCGCCCACACCCTAGGCCTCTCCTGTCTAGGCCAAGAGCGGGGTCCCAGTGGACCTCAGGTAGGGCATTGGCCTCTCTTGTCCCCCTGCCAGAATAACTGGCCCTGGGGCCACACTGCCATCTCTGCCAGATCCCACCTGCCCCTGCAAGGCCCTGGAGCCAGACTGACCCCCATATCCCTGGAGGCGGGGGTGGGGGAGGCCCGCTCCTTTCTCTGCATGACAAAGGGTGCAAACTGCCTTCTCCGCCTACCACTAATCAGCCCATTGTAAAAAAACCTCCCAATCCACATTCGCGTTCTTCCTTTGGACCCTGGCTAGGGTTCCCAGATTTAGCACATAAATTATAGAACTCCCAGTTAAATTTGAATTTCAGATAATCAACGAAAAATTTTTTTAGCGTAAGTATATCCTAGATATTGTGTGCTGTATTATATCTGGCAATCCTACATTTGGCTGATTGCCCAATTATTTTATTTCTCCAGCAGAACTCTTCAACCAGCCCAAAATCCACATTCAGGAAGGCTTGAGAAGTAGTCACTTCCTTGAGCCTCAGTTTTCTTGTCTCAAAAATTGGGGGAGGGGTGGAATGGATGGTCCTTTCACTTTTAAAACCTGCATCTCTGCACAGCAGGGAAGACGAGAGGGTGGACTCCTGATCGGGCAAAACACCACTGGTATTAAATGTTCCCTGGCGCTTTGCCTAGGAAAAGTCACTCCAGAACAGGGGAAGCGCTGGGTTTCCCAGCAATGGCCCATCTGATCAGGCTCTCAGGTCCCCCAGGAGCCTTTTCAGCTCTGGCCCCAGACACCCAGGCTGTGAGCAGGATTTTCCCTCAGAGAAGTTGGGTGGTGACCGCTACTGCCGAGGGTTCAGTTCCAGCAAAAACAGGACTGTGGGCACAGACTGGAATTCACTCAGCTCTGCGACTATGGGGAGTGGGGGAGGAGGGGGAAAGAGCCCTCCATTCACCTCTACTAGTAAACCAGCTTTTAAATTTAACTGGTCAGTTACCCCAAGCCAAACAGCAGCAGCCAGTGGCCCTAGGCCTGTGTGGCGTCCATACAGCCCTGTGTGCCCTTCATACACAGCCCCCCTCCTCGGGACCCCGGGCCTGTCTGGCTGCTGAGCGCCCAGGAGGCCGGAGGGGTGTGACCTCCCTCCCCCGCCCCCCCTGCAGGCCCGGCCCAGGGTGCCTATAAAGCTGGCCCAACCCCAGTTCTCTGCACACCCAGCTGGACCAAAGCCCCTCGCCAGCGCCTCCCAGGCCGAGGTCAGCATGCGGCTTCTGTGGCTGTACTGGGCCCTCTGGGCACTGCCCATGGCCGGCCCTGGGGCGGCCCTGACCGAGGAGCAGGTCCTGAGCCGCCTGCTGCAGCAGCTACAGCTCAGTACCGCGCCGGTGCTGGCCAAGGCTGAGGCAGAGGAGCTGGTCATCCCTGACCAGGTGAGGGCCCAGTACGTGGCCCTGCTGCAGCGCAGCCACGGGGTCCACTCCCGTGGGAAGAGGTTCAGCCAGAAATTCCAAGGTGAGACCTCCCACCCTGCTATGCCCTGGTCCTGGAGAGGGGGGTGGAAGATGGAGGGGGTCTGAGCCAGGTTGTGCTGGCTCTGGGGTGTGAATGGGACCCTGGCTGGGGCTCTGGGAGAGGCTGACTGGGGTCCCAGGCCCTGTGGCAGGGCTGGGCCTCGGGCCCTGGCCTCTGACTGTACACAGAGTTGTGTCAGGCCAGACTGCCGGCAAAGCCAAGGGGGGTTGAGAAGAGGAGGCTGAGAAGAGCGAGCAGACCCATCAGGAGTGGGGGCTGTGGCAATGCCCCCCACCCAGTCTCAGACCCCGTGGTAGCCTCAGGACTCCTGGGGCTCCATTTTCAGAGCTAGTCACCCGGTCTTGAGCAGAGCACTTAAATCATTTCTGAACCTGTCTGTTCATCTGTAAATTTGCTGCGACCATGTCTTAGCTATCTCCTGGTATCGGGAACACTAATGAGCCATTGTGGACAGAAGAGTAATTGATACACACTGAAGTATAATCCTGGGATAATCAGCTGTCAGGTGGGGGCTGCAGCAGCCTCTCACATTCTCCATGTCCAGAGCTAGCCCCAAGGCCAGGCCCCACAGCCAGGCCAGGTGCCCAGAGGTGAGCATTCTGGTCCCAACATCTGAGCCCATTTTGTTGGCTCGGGGTCCCAGCGCTGCCCCGCACTGCTGAGAGTGGAGACTGCTACACTAGTCAGGGCCCCAGACACCAGGGGAATTTGAGGTGCCTGGGTCTGGCCCAGGGAAGCAGAACAGGGGCTGGT
>PVIY010059941.1:0-11841 GCA_004026745.1 Myrmecophaga tridactyla
TGTTTTAATAATATCTTAAAATACAAACAATTTTAAAATTACATTGACTATCAAGTTCTGGAAAATAAACTGCAATTGTTTAATTTTTCCCAAGTCTAAATTCAGGGAAAGCTTTTCCATATCTCTCAAAGATCTCTCATTTTATGTATTGAAATTTGATAATTAGATTTTATTCAGTTAGTCTTGTCCCAAGCCTAATTATATTTTAATAATAATCTACTTACTAGAGTTACCATTGCAAATGTATTTTTGGAAAAAATAATATTAATAAACATGGCCTATTCTGTAACATTTTTAAACATTTTTTCAAATATTAACTTTATTGATGTGTGTATTTTTAAGTATACATGTGGATGACTTGACAAATCTATACTCTTAAGTAACAACGCTGTCGTGAACATTTCCATGTCCCCACAAAATTTTCTTGTGCCCTGTTGCAGTCAATGCCACTGCACTTAATTATTTCTATGTACCACATTCGTTCTCTTTTTTGTTTAATTTTTTAATTTTTTAAAAATATAACAACAAGCACAAACATTCTTACATATGATCATTCCATTCTACATATATATGCAGTAATTCACAATATCATCACATAGTTGTATATTCATCATCATAACCATTTCTCAGAACATTGCATCAGTTCAGAAAAAGAAATAAAAAGAAAACAGAAAAAAATTCAGACATACCATACCCCTTACCTTTCCCTTTCATTGATCACTAGCATTTCAATCTACTAAATTTATTTTAACATCTGTTCCCCCTATTATTTATTTTTTCCATACGTTTTACTCATCTGTCAATAAGGTAGATAAAAGGAGCATCAGACACAGGGTTTTCACAATAATGCAGTCACATTGTGAAAGTTATGTCATTATACAATCATCTTCAAGAAACATGGCTACTGGAACACAGCTCTACACTTTCAGACAATTCCCTCCAGCTTCTCCATTGCATCTTAAGTAGCAAGGTGATATAGATTTAATGTGTAAGAATAACCTCCAAGATAACCTCTCAACTCTGTTTGGAATGTCTCAGCGATCAACATTTTATTTTGTCTCATTTCACTCTTCTCCCTTTTGGTTGAGAAGGCTTTCTCAATCCCTTGATGCTGAGTCCCAGCTCATTCTAGGATTTCTGTCCCATGATGCCAGGAAGGTCCACACCCCTGGGAGTCATATTTCATGTAGAGAGGGAGAGGCCAGTGAGTTTGCTTGTTGTGTTGGCTGGGAGTGAGAGAGAGGCCACATCTGAGCAACAAAAGAGGTTTCATGGGGGTGACTTTTAGATCTAATTTTAAGTAGGCTTAACCTATCTTTTGGGGGTTAAGTTTCATATGAACACACTCCAAGATTGGGGGCTCAGCCTTTTGCTTTGGTTGTCCCCACTGCTTGTGAGAATATCAAGAATTCTCCATTTGGGAAAGTTGAATTTTATCCCTATCTCGCCATTCCTCCAAGGGGACTTTGTAAATACTTTTTTATTCACTGTTCAAATCACTCTGGGATTTATTGGGGCATCACTCTGGACAAACATATAAAATCTTATGCCCTACTCAAGGTTACATGTATTTATGCTGTTCAATTAAGCTGTCCACATTAGTTATATTAGAAAATGCACTAGTCAAAATATGAATTTTGTACCAAATAAACATTTTTTGCTTTAGTTTCATACATAAGTTACAATTTTAAAATATTAATTACCATCTATTTTCAACACTCTGCAGTATTGACATTCCTTTGTTCTTCCACATGCAAAAACATTTTTAAATTTGCACATTTAGTCAGTATCTTTATATACTCTAGGCATTCCTAGAGTATACTATCTCAGTCAATATCGTCTACCTTTCTTTCTGATTTCATTTGTTACCCCAGCCCTCTTCCCTCTGTCATTCTCAAATTCAGCTTCATTCAGTGTTCTGACATTATTGTATTACAGTTAGGTCGTATTGTACTATTCATTTCTGAATTTTTACAATCAGTCCTGTTGCACAATCTGTATCGCTTCAGCTCCAATTACCCAATATCTTACCCAATTTCTATCTCTTGATGCTCTCTGTGTGACATTCTTTAGGCTTACCATTTCTAATCTCCAGGCCCAGTAAAATGAAAAGGAATTCTAAACCACATATCCCCATATCTTTCTGTGACTAGCACTCACCCATACCTGCTTTTGGTGGTTGAGCCTTAAAGCAGGAATTGGTTGCACAGACAGAAAGACATCAGGCTTGCTGGGCCTGAAAGTTTTAGGTGAGGACCATGGAATTTTGACTTTCCTATCTCTTCCTTTATCAGTTTCTAATTATTAGTTTTATTTTACAAAAACTTGTGACCATGAACATTGGAAAAGGTATTTGCTTTTTCCAGAGGCATGTCTGGCCATTTTCGACTGCCTTAAGGAAACATCACTCAAAGAAAGTAAAAGTATAAATCCAGCAGCAGCATACATAAATGATTATAACCATGATCAACTGGGATTTATCCCAGGAATACTGAGTTTAAAAATACAAAAAATATATCAATAGAATTAGTGAAAAATAAATGATACAGTCAATTGATGCAGAAAAAAATATTTGACAATTTTTGACATCCATTCATGGTAAAATCACATAGCAAACAAAAAAGAACAACAGAATTGGAGAACTTACACCTTTTGATTTCAAGATTCACCATGAAACTACAGTAATCAAAGAGAGTGGATTCAATTGTGGAAAGAATAGTCTCTTCAACAAATGTTGCTGTGACAACTTGATAAACATCTATACAAGAATGGAGTTGGACCTATGCCACACCATATCTAAAATGAGTTTAGAATGATTCAAGGACCTAACATAAGAGCTAAAACCATGAGAGTCTAAGAAGAAGCATAAAGTAGAATCTTTGTAGACCTTAGATTTGGTAATGATTTCTTAGAGATGACAACAAAGCATGAGTAATAAAAGAAACAACACATGACAACAGAAAGGATTGCAATAGAAAACCAGATGCATTCTTTATGCTTACAGGAAGGTAGACTCTTGGAAATGAGCTTTTTCTTCCAAAGAATATTTTAAAAATTATTTTTTCTTTGATACAAGCTTCCAGCTATCAATTTAATGGATGTGGTCCATAGGTCAACTATGTCTAAGTTTCTTTTGCTAGGATTCTTCACTTCCTGGGAGCTGCTCCGCCCTCTTCTTGATCTTTTCATCACTCTTTGTGACAACTCTACTGGGGAATAGTGTGCTGGTCATTACAATTATAGCTGATTCTCCCCTGCCCTCCCCTATGTATTTTCTGCTCAGCAAACTTCCCATCATTTATTTGTCTCTTGGTTCCTTTGTCACCCCCATGGTGATTAATGACTACCTCACTGGACACAAAACCATCTCTATTTTAATATATTTTTATTGAAAAATATCAACATGCATACAGTCAACCATATTAAACAATCAGTGGTTCACAATATCATCACATAGTTGCATATTCATTATGATAATCATTTCTTAGAACATTTGCATTAATAAAGAAAAAGAAATAAAAAGACAACAGAAAAAAATCCTACATACCATACCCCTTACCCTTCCCTTTCATTGATCACTAGCATTTCAATCTATTAAATTTATTTTAACATTTGTTCCACCTATTATTTATTTTTATTCCATATGTTCTACTCATCTGTCAATAAGGTAGATAAAAGGAACATCAGACACAAGGTTTTCACAATCACACCGTCACATTGTGAAAGTTATATCATTATACAACACCATTCACTATATAATAAATATGGCTATTGGAACACAGCTCTACATTTTTAGGCATTTCCCTCCAACCTCTCTGTTACATCTTAATTAGCAAGATGATATCTATTTAATGCATAAGAATAACCTCCAAGATAATCTCTCAACTCTGCTTGGAATCTCTCAGCTATTGACACTATATTTTATCTCGTTTCACTCTTCCCCCTTTTGGTCAATAAGGTTTTCTCAATCCCTTGATGCTGAGTCCCAGCTCATTCTAGTACTTCTGTCCTATGTTGCCAGGAAGGTCTACACCCCTGGGAGTCATGTTGCATGTAGAGAAGGGGAGGGCGGTGAGTTTGCTTATTGTGTTGGCTGGGAGAGAGAGAGAGGCCACATCTGAGCAACAAAAGAGGTTTCATGGGGGTGACTTTTAGACCTAATTTTAAGTAGGCTTAACCTATCCTTTGGGGGTTAAGTTTCATATGAACAAACCCCAAAATTGTGGGCTCAGCCTTTTGTTTTGGTTGTCCCCACTGCTTGTGAGAATATCAATAATTCTCCACTTGGGGAAGCTGAATTGTCCACTTTTCTCACCATTCCCCCAAGAAGACTTTGCAAATACTTTTTTATTCAGTGTTCAAATCATTCTGGGATTTATTTGGACATTACTTTGGACAAACATACAAAATCTTATGCCCTACTCAAGGTTTCATGTATTTATGGTGTTCAGTTAAGCTGTCCACATTAGTTATATTAGGAAATGCACTAGTCAAAATATAAATTTTGTACCAAATAAATTTTTTTGCTTTAGTGTCTTTCACAGATAAGTTAAAAATTAAAAAAAATTAATTACCATCTATTTTCAACACCCTGCAGTATTGACATTCCTTTATTCTTCATCATGCAAGAACATTTTTAAATTTGTACATTAGTCACTATCATTATATACTCTAGGCATTCCTAGATTATACCATCTTAGTCTTTATCATCTATCTTTCTTTCTGATTTCATTTGTGGCCCCAGCACTCCCCCTCTATCATTCTCACATTCAGCTTCATTCAGTGTTCTAACATTATTATATTACAGTTAGGTAGTATTATGCTATCCACTTCTGAATTTTTACAAGCAGTCCTGTTGCACAATCTGTATCTCTTCAGCTCCAATCACCCAATATCTTACCCTATTTCTATCTCCTGATGGTCTCTGTGTAACATTCTTTATGCTCAGCATTTCCAATCTCCAGGCCCAGTAAAAAGAAAAGGAATTCTAAACCACATATCCCCATGTCTTTCTGTGCCTCGCCTCACCCATACCTGCTTTAGGTGGTTGGGTCTTTAAGCAGGAATTGGTTGCACAGACACAAAGACATCAGGCTTGCTGGGTTTGAAAGTCTTAGGTGAGGGCCATGGAATTTTGAGAGTTCCTATCTCTTCTTTTAACAATTTCCAATTATTAGATTTATTTTACTAAAAGCTGTGACCGTGAACATTGGAAAAGGTCTTTGTGATTTTCAGAGGCATCTCTTTGGCCATTTTCGACTGCCTTAAGGGAATTGCAGAGACAGTATTTTTCTAATGTTCTGGTTTGTTTACAGTAATTACAAAGCTAAGGTTTTGAATCTTGCCTTTCAGAGAAGTTTTGTTTTTCTCTTTTTACTCTTTTACTTCAGAAGTATCAATTTGTATATTTATATCAGGCATCTACTTATTTTAAGCAGTTCAAACAGAGCCTGTTAAGAATTTTCTTATTAATTTGCCATTACCATCTGGAGGTATGAGAATATACAATGAAAAGGCATACAAACAAATAGAAAAGTAGTTACTCAAAAAAAAGCAAAAGCACAGAAATACTTTTGAGAGGAGCAAATAAAGGATTGCATATATTATCTTATCCCTTTTCTACCTTTTTTGCCGAACAATTCTAACTGTAACTTCAACTTTGACTGTAATGGTAGTATTTTCATTTTAAGTCATATTGAGGCCAGGTTATGTTACAGAAATAAAATTAACCAATACCTAGGTAACACACTGGCTAACACTCAAACAGGCCCATTTAATCTCATTAAATTCCCCTTAATTGTTGGATTAGGTCAGGGCTTCAAACCCTGTGCATATGGTACCCCGAATCAGAAAGTGTAGAGGTCAGAGCAAAGGGATCATTGTGGAAGCGTGACCCTGGCCTAGGTCAAGGAGACTTGAACCTCCCATTTACTCCTTGATCCACTTCTACCCTGATGACCCACTCACCCGGTCAGATGTCTGGACATGGAACTGGAAACAATTTCTCTCTTTGAATCCTTCTTAAGGTACCAAAAGTCTCTGGAGTGCCAGCAGAACAGAGAAACCCAGCTGTCAACCCTCTAGACTAAATTCAGTCCAGTGGCCACAGAAGGCTCGGTTACCTGGCTCACCTGCTCTGCTGGGGATCCAGAGATTCAGGCATTCATCCAATCTGGGTTGTCTATTGTTACTGGGGAAAGGTTTTTCATTCTTTTGCCTGACATGCTCAATAACCAATTCCTGAGACACTGAGGTTTAAAAGACAGTGGGAGAACACATGGCCCAGCAGCCCAAAATTTGTCTCTGATACTTTTTATTTTAAATGTATTTCTGATGTCTTTGTGGACCTTAATTTTCAGCTATTTCTTCCCTCTCTCTTATATAGTCAATTTTACTCTTCCTTTTGGATCTTTCTCTGTAGTTTTACAAGTAAAAGACCAACTTTGAAGGTCACAAGTGGCCTCCATATTGTGAAATCCTGAAGTCATTTCTCAGTCCTCTTTCTGCATAACCTGTCAGTAGTAACTAGAATACAGCTGATCACGTGCTCCTTCCTGAAGCATTCTTCATTTGCTCTTACAACACTGGTTCCTTCTGGCTTCTTTTATATCATTCTGGTGATTCCTCTTCAATTTCTTTTGTATTTCTGCCTCCTCTCTCTGACATCTTAATGTTAGAGGGTCCCCAGGTCTCATCCTTGGGACTCTTATTACCTGTCCTTCTCCACTGGTGATCTCATTTAACTGCAAGCCTTTAAATTCTATTTATATTTCAATAGTATTGAGACATATTTTCAACTGGGCTTTTCCTTTCAACTCCAAAGTTCAGTATTCATTATCACCCAAATTTGTTACTCATTTCTTACTTAACTTGTCCAAAATTGAACTTCTGAGAGGCCTTCAAAAAACGTTCCTCATGTTAATGGAATCTTTCTTGGTTAAGAAATCTTAATCTTCCTAATTGATCAGGTCAAAAACTTGAAGTCAAAATTGATACTTTTTCTTACACCATTCATTAAATATTTCAGTAAATCCCACTGACTCTATCTGGAAAATACCCTCAGAGTCTGATCACTTGTCAAGATCCTTACCACAATGACCTCTATGGAAGTCCTCTATGGGATTTTAACAACAGCCTCCTAATAGAATTTCTTGCCCAAACTCCTCCAGGTCCTTCATCCATTACAAGCACCATAAACTAAAGTCAATATAATGATCTACAAGCCCCAGCACCTTCTATCCAGAGTATCCATAGCTAATCTCATCTCCAACATTTCCTTCCCTCGTTCACCTTGTTTCAGCCATCGTGGATTGTTACTGTTATGAGACAGCAATTGGTAAACAGATGCTAAAAAAATCTTGTATATGCAGGTATTTATCCTATTATGTTGGTATAAAGAAAGACAAAAGAAAACCTAAACACCTTCCCAAATGTTTGCAGCCCTTTTCAATGATTGCAAATTAAAAAAAAAATATTCTGGAAGAGTAGTAATATACTTGTTCTTTTATGGAGGAAAATTAATTATATTTAAAAAGGGGCCACCTTTTTTTTTTTTTTTTTTGCTTGTTAGCTTTTGTTTGTTTGCTTGTTTTTGCATGGGCAGGCACCAGGAATCAAACCCATGTCTCTAGTGTGGCAGGCAAGAACTCCACCTGCTGAGCCACTATGGCCCACCCACCACCATTATTTTTTATACTGCTGCTGGTTGTATAAATCAATCCACTGTGCTGGAAAGGATTGGACTATCAGTCAGGAGACCCTGGTTGTATTCAAAACTGTGCCACAATTTATGGTATCTTCAGGAATGTATCAACTTCCTTGAATTCCAATTCCATATGTATAGAAGAAGGGGACTGAGCTGAATAGTTATTTCCCAAACAAGATAAAAATAGTCACTGGAACACTTTCTAAAGTATGAAATAATCTAAGTAACTATATAAACGGATAAGTGGAAAGCTGTCCTGATGACAGCAGATTGGAGGTGGGTCATTTGGAGCCCTCACTTACCTTTTGGAGCATGAGTGGCAGCTAAACAATATTTCCAGTGCAAATGGATTAAGATTTGAAATTTCCTCTGATCCTTACCATATCTTTTATATTCTGATTTTCTTCCCCCTTGCTTGCAATCAGTTGAGTCTGAATTTCCTATCCCTGAAATATTTACACTTTTATCCCTTCTTTGCCCCTGCTCATCACATGACTTCAGTTGGTATATAGAGGACATCTTCAGTAGCCTTCAATTGTATCTGCTCACCTGCAACCTTTCCCAGCTCTAGTCAATTCCACACTACTGTCAGTTACTTATTCCTAAACCATATTCTCTTGTACTGAAACTGTGAATAGTATTCCATGTTCCTACAGATTAACACACAATTCCAAGGCCTGTACTTGAGGTCTTCCAAAATACAGTACAATAAAAGTTTCTGGCATATACACTCTCTAGCCAAGCTGGAAAAGTTATTCTTGGAACACTTCCAATTTTTTTCACTCATACATTTCTTTATTTTTATCTATATATACCTTGTAAATTTCCTTTGCTCATTCTTCCTTTCAAATATCACATCTCACTTAATACTGCTTTATATCCTCTTCCTTCCCTTTCTGTTTACATCCTTCTTCATTGTTCTTCTGTCTTTCCTGACTAAAAAAATTATCTTTCTTAACGTACATCACTTGAATGCATACATCATTTTGTTTGTGCTTCTTGTAATACAAATATTATTCTATTTTTCATTGGATGTCAGCTTATTTTCTTTAATTGGTCTTTGTAAATTACAGACTACTTAAAGATAAGCACTTTGTACTACCCATTCCTTGAATTGTTATTCAGTGGTATTGCATATAGTAAATACTTAATTTTCAAAATTTCTTGAATTAAATTTAATTTGGGAGCTGTAGAAAAACTAGGACATTTTCCCTTTTGCCAACTAATTTATAATTTATAATATTGTAATATTTCACTACACCCATATTACAATATTTATAATGTGGCAAGAAACAATGTTTTTCACTGACAATGTTAATGGTAGTGGTTGGGACTAAACTGATCCTGTAGAGAGAATAAAAGTTGCTTCATGAGAATTCAATTACAACTCTTGAAAATTACCTATGAATAAATATTTACAGAAAATGAATTCCACATTTAACAATATGCTGTCAAGATAACAAATGTACAGATAAATTGGAAACCTGATTTTTCCTTGGATAGAAATAATATTTTCTAGGTTATGACTTAAAGGGCTTATTAGCAATGGCCCCACTGGGACAACATTCACCAGCAATGAGAAATTCATCTCTAACTCTACCTCCTAGTATATAACATGCATAAAGTTTAAGGAGAAGCAAATTGCAAACAAAAAAGAAGAAGAATTTGTGCTATGATCATGATACATCAGATTATTCATGTGGAATCACTGAAATAAAAACAGCAGGCATATATAGTGAGTCTATACAGCATCCTAGCTATGACTCATGTAAGTTTTAATACTTCTGCAACTTCAAATAGTTTTCTGTAAGTAACCTATACTGATATAATTTTCTATTATTCAAATTATGCTGATGACATAGAATTTCATTTGCTGTGTTTGAACTCCCATTTAATGTTCTGTAATGAAGTATTTTATTTTCCATATGCCACTAAACTTTCTACCTGTACCAGTGCATTTCTCTTCTGCAGACTCAGCCATCTGGATGTTTGAGTTTATATTTACAGTTTTATAGCATAAATGTACCACCAAAGTAAATGGGCAAATATTTACTTAAATGAAATTGTATCTTTAGACATGTGGACACGTATTTTTAGTAGTTGCACTTGACCTCGATGCATCTTTTATGCCAACACATTATTTTATAATGATTAGCATATCGTTTTTAAAAAGAAATTACAGTTCTGTCACTTATTTGCCATATGGTTTAGGTCAATTATTTAACTTCACTGAGATACTGTAATATAAGAATAATTCTATACTGTAAATATTCTAGATTACACACACACACACACACACACAAACACCCATGGATTATATCACTCTAAGTCATTGGATGAAACTAAAGGCGGCTTTCTAAGTAGGGAAATTAGTGAATGAAAAATATCCTATCAAGTTATTTTAGCAGTTTTAATGGCCTTTTTGATTATTCTAATAAATTTTTTGAAGGATGATTTATGGCATTTATAGTCCCCTGTATCATTTTTAGTTTATAGTGATTTGGAGACTTAATTTTTCATTTCATAATTTGAAAGACTCCATGTTATTTGTGTCTGGGCTTTGTCTTGCTCCCACTATTTGGTGGGTGATGTGTCCATAATCTAGTGCTCAGTTAGGGTCCCATACATAAAAAAATCTCAACTTAGCCCTTTCACCTTCATCCTATAAGTATGAAAGTCCATCTTCAATTTTGCATATGCCTTTCAATTTGTCTCTTGTGAAGTTTTATGTCCTTCATGTTTCATTTATTTATTTTTGTTCTTGTACCATTAATATACCTCTATAATATTTTTGGGACAGAAGAACCATCATTTGGAGTTCCATGATTCATGTTAAGTTTATAGGGTGCAGAGCTAACAGAATAACTCAAAAGTGAATAGTAGTGACAGAGGCGTAGATTACAATTTGGTTACTGATATCTAACCAAAGTTTTTTTCTGCCCTAAATTTTGCATGTCTCCCTTAATAATTATGGGTCTGGATGATCCAGAAATTATTTTTATTAAAATATTATTTTTTCCACATTATTTATAAAAGTTTACCCAAACTAATAGAATGCAATAATTTTGTGGTATTTTGAGAAATCTCTTTAGAAGGAATTCATAAGTTAAACTCTCTAGTGCCTGATTTTCAGTATCTCTTTTCCGATTCTTAATATATCTTTATTTTATATTTAATGTCACATGATTTCTCAGATACAACACAGGAAAAATATGTTGATGAATGTTCAGAAAAATGAGTCAATAGGGATTGATCTCTATGTTGGAGCATCGAGAACTTTACCAATGCTCAATAAATTAGTAGAAATACAGGTAAGTAATATAATCAGTCTAATGATGTTTATTTTAGAAAATTAATGTAAGAGATATTATATTTCCAAAATAAAGGGACAAAAATATCAGGTAGAAGAAATGGAAATTTTGTGGTGTGATTTCAGAGTTCATAGGAAAGTTGCAGCACCTTTCTTTATTCTTCTTCAACACTTCATTGGTAGTTTTAATATCTATGAGAATTTAATCTTCTTTAGCATTGGGTTTTGGCTTCCAAAGAAATCCCATCTTTCATATTCACCACCTCTCCAGCATTCCCTTTTGTCCAACAGAGGTAGCATTTGAGGATGAAATGTCTCAAACTTTCACTCCTAAGAATTCACTTAATACATTTTTTCCTAGACGCCATTGCTTAGAAGTTCCATCTACAAACCAGATTTATTAATTAATAAGCCATTCTCTGCACCTTGTGAAATAATGTAAATGTATTGTTTGTAAAAAGAATTTTTGTGTAGAATGACAAAAGCAGAAACCATTTTGGAAAATTATAGATCTGGATTTATTAAGATATTTTAAGCTGTTTCATAGAAAATATAAATAAGATTAGGAGGAAAAGAGCAAACTAAAATATTTGTGGAATATCTAAGAAAAGACTAATACCTTATATGTAAGTTATTCTTGTAGCAAATAATAAAAAATGTGAGGAGCCCAAGAGAAATGTGGGCAAAAGTCATGGGAAGGCAATTAATGAGGGAAAAAATACAAATGGCCATATCTTATATCAATAAATTGTCAGCCCCATTAAAAATTATGAAATTCATTAAAACATCAGTAAGGTACATTTTCATCTAGCAAATAAGTAACGAT
>PVIY010059942.1:0-11837 GCA_004026745.1 Myrmecophaga tridactyla
CGCGCCCTAACAGGCGGTGACACAGCCATACATCATCGTGGGCGCGGCAGGGCCCCCCACCCCCCACCCCGTGCTGAGCAGGAGGCGCTTCTGCCTCTCCGCATGAAAACCAACTTGATGGCATCTGCAGGTGCCCACGTGGGCCCAGGGCACAGCCAGGTATGTCCGGAAACTTACACACAAGCTGAAAGGAAAGGGCAGTGCTGGTGCCCCCAAGTAGAAGAGAGAGGCCTGTATCTAAAATCACCAGAACTGGTTAATTGACAAAATGTCATTATTTGCACTTGAAAATGCATGCTATATATGTGGCGTGCTTTATATATGCACTCTACACATATGAATAGTAGACTGCATTTAGAGAACTGTTATATATGTCTGTTAATGTTTTATGTAGGCTATAAAGGAACAGACTCATGTATATAAATGTGAGAACAAGCCATCTCTCTATGCAAACACACACGTGTACATGTACACATACGTACTGAAAGCATAAAGCTAGAGTTGTTACACTACAAGGGAGAAAGGTACATTATGCTCTTGTAACTGTAAAACAACCACAAAACTTGTTCTCTTACCATCATAATCATTCTCCTGCAAAAACTGTTTTGTGGGGTATCTAGAAGGAACTATGGGTCACTCTTATCCTGAATCTTATTCTTTAGGAAACATATAACACAAACTTAGGGCAGAGTCAAGCTTTCTTAATGGTAATGCTCTTTATGTTTCTTCTGTTTAATAGAAACATTAGATGTTCACTTCAACAAATATTTATTGAATGAATAAATGACTGAATGATTAAGAGGAGTTGTACTTATCTGTACTTAGAATGAAGGTTACTACAACAGAAATAAACATATAGTATAATCTATGGAAAATACATCATCTTCAACCAAAAGCAGGACTTGGAATACTAGCATGGAGAAATAGATTGAATGTTCTCAAATCAGATTTCTACATATACTTAAAATTATTCATAGCCCCCTGTGGTAGTTAGATTCAGTTGTCAACTTGGCCAGGTGAATGTACCTAGTTTTGTTGCTGCGGACATGAGCCAATGGTACATGAACCTCATCTGTTGCTGATTATATCTGCAGTCGGCTAGGAGGCGTGCCTGCTGCAATGAATGATGTTTGACTTAATTGGCTGATGCTTAAATGAGAGACTCAACGTAGCACAGCCTAAGCAGCTCAGCATACCTCATCTCAGCACTCGCAGCTCAGCCCAGGCCTTTGGAGATGCAGAAAGAAGTCATCCCGGGGAAAGTTGTTGGAACCCAGAGGCCTGGAGAGAAGGCCAGCAGAGATCACCCTGTGCCTTCCCTCATGAGAAAGAACCTCAGTGGAAAGTTAGCTGCCTTTCCTCTGAAGAACTAACCAAATAAATCCCCTTTTATTAAAAGCAAATCCGTCTCTGGTGTGTTGCATTCTGGCAGCTAGCAAACTAGAACACCCCCCATCCCCCATCCATCCATTTATTTACCCACCCACCCATCCACCCATCCATCTGCCCATCCACCCTTTCAACCATCTGTCTGCCCACTCACCCATCCACCAATCCATCCATTCACCCAGCCATCCGCTCATCCACCAAGTCATCTGTCTTCTCGACGAACACTTAGAGCCTCCAGGACACTGACCTAAGTGTTGCCTCTACTAAGATGAGCCAGACATAGACCTTCCTCAAGGAGCTCACTACTTTTTGGAAAGACAATCATGTAAACTACTGCAGGTAGTGTTTTGAAAGCAGCTAACCAAACTAGAGAAAGGCCTCTTAAGACAGAAGTCCACATAGCCACTTGCATGCCTGTTTCTAGCTGCTCAGGCTGTAGAATCTTGACTCCCATTCATTCATTCAATCCTCAACTATTATTTTTAGGGTTGTTTTCCTGTTATGATTATGCTCTTGGGCCAGGCCTACAAAATCCTACAGTTTCATATGGAAGAGAGGCAGCAGTTCAAACAGGATGAGCACTTTGATGGGATTGTGGGGTGTCACAGAGGGACATGGGGGCCACTCGTCCAGGTGGGCCACTCATCGAGGAAGGATGTCTAACCAAGGTCTGAAAGATGAGCGGGACTTAAACAAGCCAGGGTACATGGGAAGAGTTCCAATGAGAGGGAACTGAAAGGGAGAGGAAGACAGGTAAGAAAATCACAAGAACTGAAGCAGCTGGGTTTGACAGACACACGGTGGGGTTGAGGGTTGTAGGGCATGGTGAACGAAATGGTCTGAAGGGTTGGAGCTCATAAGCCAAGTGGGAGCATTCTGACTTTATCCTGAGGGTTAAAGGAAGCAGTGAAGAGTTATAACAAGGAATGCATGATGACTTGATCCTGAAACTGAAGATTGAAACAGGACTCCCATAATTTCCAAAATGCATTGGACAAAACTCTAAGGTGCCAAGTACCTGCAGTAGAGCATCAGCCAGGACTTGCAGGCTGGCTAAGATGCCAGAGACCAGTTCTTTCTGCCACAACCAGGCCATGTAAGAGATGGATGAGGCCAGTCACTGTCCACTCCTTTCTCTCTGGCCCTGGAAACCTGAGGCAGGAGGCTAAGGAGAGGAGAGGTTTAAATTGGACACATTTCAAAGTTTTAACTTGAAATCCCTCATGAGATTTTTGTAATTACTCAAATGAGATTGATCTTGGGATAGGCAGTGATTGAGGACTTTTAATTACCTTGGAATGACAGACCGAAAAAAAAAAGAACACCAAAAAAAGAAGCTTTGGGACCTGCTCCAAAGCTCATTCTGGGGCAAGTCATTATGGCAAGTTTAGAAAGGAGATGTTGAGGTGGGGGTGGGGAATGTGATGTGTTTTCTTCTTCCTGCTTCTACTAGTGAGTCCCCCTCATGCACTAAGCTAGATCCTGTAGGAGGACCTTTCTGGCTTCAATCGGCAGAGATAATCGCTGGGCGGAAGGACAACTGTGAGTTAGAAGGTACACTGGTGATCCACGCCACAGGCGAAGACGACCTGGTGAAAGAGGAAGGCCTATAGTGAACCAACAGGAGATGGACGCAGCACAACTTGGGAAGTGCCTGGGTATGGAAGGAGGAAGATGGCTGGAGAGAGAGGGTGTCTACCTCAATGGATCTCAGACCTGAACATGTGCCCAAATCACCAAGATGGACTAGACACTCCTGAATGTCTGAATCTGCAAGTTTGGGGAGGAACAGAGAATCTGCAGTTCCGAGAAGTTCCCAAATGTTGCTGCTGCTCCAGATTCCAGAACCAAACTCTGAGAACCTCATGGAAAGACTCCTCTGTGATGATCGTCCCTCAGAGTCCATCGCAAAGGCGTTAACTGCAGATGATGGGACCAGCTCATCTGGAGGTCATCCTCACAAACTATAAAGAGCCAGTGGCATGTTTCAATATCAAACACCCGCTGTATATAAACTAATGAGCTCATGTCCCATCCTGAAGTTCTGGAACATTCTACTCTTACTTGCTATTGTCAGAAAAGTGTCTGGTCTGATCCAAAATCAAGTATTCTCATTTCCAAGTTTTGATCACTGGGTTTCTGAGGATGGAACCCTTCTCTCCTGTGAGTGCAGTACCTGTCAGCAACAGGTTCTCCTTGTTATGGGGAGTGGCCCAGGGTTCTGCTGGGCCCTGCTTCTCTAACGAAGTGCTCCAAATAGTCCCCAGGTCATGGGGCTTGTCTAAGATGCTACTGTGGGTAGAGGAAAGGGGCAGCTTATATCTGCAGGCACCCCATCCCAGTCCCTGTCACCCTGCTGCAATGAACAGCCATACATCACAGTCAGTGACTGCAGTTTGGGGAACTCTGCCTGACCCATCCCTCCCTGGAGATTTCTCAATGTCTACCTTAACTCTGGCATTTGTTTGCATCCACCAGGTGGGATGAGCCTTGATGGGTGCTGTGGGAAAAGAAAGAGTGCTTTAGAGCTCTGTTCTAGTTTGCTAGCTGCTGGAATGCATTATATCAGAAACGAAATGGCTCTTAAAAAGGGAAATTTAATAAGTTGCTAGTTTACAGGTCTAAGGCCGAGAAAAATGTCCCAATTAAAACAAATCTATAGAAATATCCAATTTAAGGCACCTAGGGAAAGATGCCTTGGTTCAAGAAAGTGGATGAAGTTCAGGGTTTCTCTCTCAAGTTGAAGGACACGTGGCAAACACAATCAGTTTCTCTCTCATCTGGAAAGACACAGGGTGAACACAATCAGGGTTCCTCTCTCATCTGGAAGGGTACATGGTGAACACGGCATCATCTGCTAGCTTCTTCTCCTGGCTTCTTGCTTCATGAAGCTCCCCAGGAGGCATTTCCTTCTTCATCTCCAAAGGTCGCTGGCTGGTGGACTCTGCTTCTCATGGCTGTGTTGTTCTGCTCTGCTCTCTCTGAATCTCCTGCATTCTCCAAAATGTTTTCTCTTTTATAGGACTCCAGAAATTTATCAAGATCCATGCAAATGGGTGGAGATATGTTGTCACCTAATCCAGCTTAACAACCACTCTTGATTAAATCACATCTCCAGGGAGATGATCTGATTACAGTTTCAAACATACAGTATTGAATAGGGATTATTCTGCCATTATGAAATGGGATTTTGATTAAAACATAGCTTTTCTAGGGTCCATACATCCTTTCAAACCAGCAGAAGCTCTTAGGGGGATGAAGTTTCCAGATTGGAGTCTGATCTGAAAATGGATCCTTCTCCCATTGCACAGCACCCAATGGCATGGGTAACAATGAAAACATTCCTCCTGGAAGCAAAGGCCAATGAGCTTGATTGCATTATTATCCCATGGGGTCACTGCAGCCTTGTTAGTAGACACCTTTGGGGTGGGGTCTCTCCACAGTGCAGAGCAATCCCCTACTTTGGAAATGCCCCCTCATCTAAGAACATCAGGCCAGGCAGAGAGAGAGAGAGAAGGAGACAGAGTCAGGAGAATCTGGTCTGCATTCTCCCTGGGGAGGGGGGATGTTGAGATGCTCCTCTATCATACTAATAAATTTAGTTTCATGGAGTAGCTCAAGTTGGCTTTATCTCTTGCAGTCTGACAGTCCTGCTGATCACGGATGCCACGAGCTCCTTCTTTGCCCTCTGCTTTCTCCACTTCTATACCTCTGATACCAGACAGGGTATCCGGTCCTGACCCTGACTTGCCCCCACTGCCTGACGTCCCCTTCTCTTGGCCCCTCTTTGCCTGGCAGACTGTCTGTCCCTGACAGCTTTCCTCTGACCCTGGCAGACTGTCTGTCCCTGACAGCTTTCCTCTGACCCTGGCTGACAAAACTATAGTCCAAGATCCCTTTTGATTAAGTAAAACATTTGCTTCCTGTTCTCCTTGAAAGTTTGTTGAGAACTAGGGTACAAGGAAAACCTGGTGAAATATGGAACTCCTTTTGGAAATATATGCATTCTTTCTCTATTAATGTCAATACATGAGGCCATTTTAATTCAGCCATTACCTCCCAAGCAGATCTTTAGTAGCCCCACCTCTCTGTGGAAAAACACAACACCCCCATCACAAGTGTGGACCTGGCCCCCCAGCTCCAGCCTTCACTGAATTGTGTTTGGAGTTTGGGGAAAGCAACACAGGCTGCCGGTGGTAAACCCCAGCCATACCTGATCACAGTAACACAAACCCTGCCAGTTCTGCTGGTAGGAGAACTTCAGTCATGTGGGACGTCTGATCACAGAGGGGATTCACAGAAGTCCTTTAAATCACCACAATCCTCTGTTGGCTACTATGAGAATGAAGCAGAAAAAGTCAAAACACTTGA
Organism: Myrmecophaga tridactyla; assembly: GCA_004026745.1. Taxonomy (NCBI): domain Eukaryota; kingdom Metazoa; phylum Chordata; class Mammalia; order Pilosa; family Myrmecophagidae; genus Myrmecophaga; species Myrmecophaga tridactyla. The sequence goes on from PVIY010059942.1 coordinate 5,761, forward strand.
CTTTAGCCTCTGGCACGCTCGTTCTCCAAATGTGTGTGTGTGTTCATGGCCCACATTTTTTTTTTCGTGGGCAGGCACTGGGAGTCAAACCCAGGGCTTCGGCATGGCAGGTGAGAACTCTGCCTACTAAGCCACTGTCATACTGCCCACATGGCCCACATTTTAGATTGCCATAGAGATAAAAGATATAAAGAGTCTGTGTACCCGCGTTACTTAGGCTGTCATGTAAATGCATAGTAACCCTGGCATTGAATACAATACTCCAGAAACTAAACTCAATTATAATCATGTGGTTACACTGCTATGCAGGACAGGTCAAACTTAGAGAAGCATTGCTGTATATCAGCAGACCCCCAGTAAGTACCACTGTCCCAGAGCTTGGGAGTGTCTGGTGAAAATTCTGCTCTGTTGAAACGTAGACACGTCAAGGCCTCCAATCTGCAGAAATCCCTCATAATTTCCTTCTGTTGATGGCAGCCTTTCTATTTTCCAGCAAAGATATAGAATTTTTCCCTTTTTGTGTGTATCTCTTTGATCATGTATATGCATAAGGGGTGGGAGGGGTTGGTACTCATGGAGTCTCCCACCACCTTTCCATCAAAGTCCATGGCCATACATATTTTTTCCTTTTTTTTTTTACATGGGCAAGCACCAGGAATCGAACCTGGATCTCTGGCATGGCAGGCGAGAACTCTGCCTGCTGAACCACCGTGGCCTGCCATGGCTATATTTTTAAGTCCTAATTAAAGTGTGTCACGATCAGCCTATTTCAGAGTGTCTGGTGATACTCTCTAGTAAGATAGTCAGTGTAGCCCACAAAGTGATGAATGAATTTATCAGCATTATCAAATTACAGGGAAAAATCCAGGAGGGCCTTTTAATACGTGCCTGAGGAGGAAACACATGTCCTGGGGAAAGTCCAGCTCTCTGAGGTTCGACACATTTTCAATGATTCTAAAAACTCACAAGACTCATGACCCTGAATGGGCCAACCTTTCTCTCACATTAATTTAGATCCACTTTCATCAGCTTGTTCTCTGATCTTCACTGTCTCCAAGCAGAAGGTTGAATTACAGAGTCTCCAAGAGCAGCTCAGCACCTCAAAACATCAGACTCATATGTTCAAGCAATATAGAGCACATACACTTATTTTCTTAAAAAAATTAATTGTGGAGGCTGTATTTTGCATACTGGAGCTAAATTCTGACTGCTAGAATTAAAATCCCAGTTTAGCAAATCTGACTTCTACGACTTGGTTGGAAAAGCTACTTCACCTCACTGAAATTCAGTATCTGCAAAATAAGAATAACAATAGCATTTTTATGTCTCATAAAATGCTTATGAGAATTAAATAAAATAATGCATGCAAAGCACTTAGTACCTGACATGTTGGAAGTTTGCAATAATTATTAGCTATCATTGTTTTCCATTCCCTTGGTGACACTTGGGACTTGGCAGGTCTTTGGCTTGGGTGACCTATGTGCTCTCTCCCCAGCCTTCCCCTCCCAAGAAAAATAAAAATAAAAAAGCAGAGACTGAGAAAAGCACTCATGAGCAGATGGACTATTTGGAGAGAGCCCAGGAAGCTGGGGTGAAAGACTGGGGAGAGCATAAGGAAAGGAAGAAAACCCAACATGAAAGTGTGTAATCAAGATCTCCACTGTGGAAAATGGGGGTTCGATTCTGCCAGGGACACTCTGAGGATGGCGTAGAATGCCTCATAGAATCATCCCTCCAAGGATCTCCGTGAAGGACTCATCCAGTGGCACCTTCCCCCATTGGTGGGGGCTTGCTGGGCACCTGCATTTATGAGTTTGAAAAGCAGGTCCTGGCAGCATCCGTGCAGAGGCTCTAGGACAGAAAACCAAAGGTCCCCTTGTGCTTGAGGCTGTCAGTGTGTGGTACCTGCAGGGAACTGCTTGACACCGCCACTCCTCTGCCCTCCCCAACTATAGTCAAAACGAGGTCAGGAGGCCGTGATTCCAAGCAAGAGGCAGGCTTTGATGCCAGTCTTTCAGAAGCAAGGTCCGTGATGAAGACACTGTGACGGCATGGGTTAGAATCGATTCTTGGGATATTAGGAGCAGAGGAGGCAGTAGTCAGAGTTCGTGGCAGACACCTTCAGCCAACTTAGTAAAGACACAGCCAAGGGTAAAAGCCAAATAACAGCAATTGCGAGCGTTAGCAAGGTAGGAATACTGGCAGAAGTTGTTAGAGCACCCCAAATGCGTTACCATGCTGCTTCCTTTCATAGTCTGGGTATCTACTGGCCTAGACCCTAAAGTCACCATGATATCTGGTTCAGGGCAGTCAGCCTTCCCTGAGAGACATGAATGATGCTCGACCTCAGACTCGGATGTTGGCGTGCCACTTTGAGGTTAATATTATAATTTGAAGCCTTGTCAAATTCCAGAAATCTGCGGTACTTAAGCAACACAACAAAAACTTTAAAGAAAAAAATATTTGAAACAGCTCGTTACAGTCTGTGCTCACCTCCTGCCTTGCTAAACATGCATTAGGACAAGTCCTCATGGACACCAGGTGAAAATTTAATCCAAGAAGCATTTTCAGAAGTGGAAAATCATAGCCACGATCAGCTAATACAATCTCAGTGGCTTGATGATATTAGTTTTCTGAGTTGCAATTTCCATCTTTACTGCAATTCATCTTTGTCTGAGCCCAGGTCCATTTCTTTCCAGCTCTGGGTGCTAGTTAATTTGAATAAATGAGACAAACCACCATGGACAGGTGAATATCCATCAGTTCCGGGGGGGACCTGATGCCACCACACCCTTTGTTGGACTCTCCCAACACTGATGGTCCTTGCCTGCGTGTGCCGCCACTCTGGCATTTTAGGAGTGCAGACCAGGGCAGTCAGAGACAGCCAATTGCCCAACAATTAAAGCTCTGGTCTGGCCTCCACGGCGCCTGATTCCCTCGAAGTTTCTGTGACAGATTAAGTGTTTACGGCTTCCCACTGCCATCTCAACCTCTTCTTCCTTCAAGCCTGCTGTTAAGCTGTCAGAATAAACAATGGCTCCGTCTTGGGCTGCCCTCAATGTCCATCAGACTCAGAAGAGCAGAGGGCTGTTGTCACTGTTGGCTAAGCTCCCATCCGAAGGCAACGGGTTTTCATTTCCTCTGTGTGAGCCTCAGCTGGCTGAAAACAACTTTCCAACAGGCAATTAACTCTCAATTCAAAATGAGATAAACCAATGTCTCCTCCCATCCTCTCTCTAAAGATATTCCACGTCCACAGTATCCAGCGCTTTCCCAAACAGATGCAACGTGGCAGGGGATGGAGGTGGGGAGTTGTTCTAGAAGATTCCATGACTTAAGGACTCAGGACTCCAACCCAGATGCAATCCTGACGCTTCCAAGAATTCTCACAGAACCGATGGCAGGATTTTAGGGTCTCTGCTCCCATCCAAGTTATTTTTGTGTAGCATTCCTTCTTTCTTCCCTGCCCGGCCCTAACCCCAGGCCAAGACCACATGCTAGTGCACACATGGCCTGGTTCCCTTGGAAATACCTACAAGGGACCCCCCATCAGGGGCCACACAAACCAAGTATCAGAGACTCTTGTGTCCGACCCACCACCTTGGCAGTTCCATGAGTCGTAGCCTTGGCACTGTCCAACATGCAGGCCACTGGTCACATGTGGCTACTGAGCACTTGAAGTGTGGCTAGTGCAAACTGGACTGCACCATAAATGTGACAACATACCAGATTTCAGAGACCAATACAAAAAGGTAAAACATCTCACTCCTAATTTTTATACTGTGTACATGTTAAAATAATATTTCGGCTAATTGGACTGAAGAAATTATACAACTAAAACTAATCTTACCAATTTAAGTTTTTTTAAATGGATACTAGAACAATTTTAAATTCTGCGCCTGGCTTATGTTGTATTCCTCTGGGACATTGTTCTAAGTTTGCAAGCTGCCAGAATATCCCAGAAAAGGAATGGCTTTTAAAAAGGGGAATTTATTAAGTTGTTAGTTTACAGTTCCAAGGCCATGAAAATGTCCCAATTAAAGCAAGCCTATATATATCCAAATTAAGGCACCAACAGGAGGTTACCTTCACTCAAGAAAGGCCGATGACATTCAGGGGTTCTCTCTCAACTGGAAAGGCACGTGGCTAACATGGTGGTGTCTGCTAGTTTCTTTCTCCAGGCTTCTTGTTTCATGAAGCATCCCCAGGGGCATTTTCCTTCTTCATCTCCAAAGGTCTGTAGCTACCTGGGCTCTAAAGCTTTTTCCAAAATGGTTCCCTCTTCTAGGGCTCCAGTAAGCAGCCCCACCTTGAATGGGTGGAAACACATCTCCATGGAAACCACCTAATCAAAACTTACCACCCACCACTGGGTGGGATCACATCTCTATGGTTAATCAAAAAGCTCCCACCCAGCAATATTGAATGGCATGGCTTTTCTGGAGGTGCACAATAGATTCAAACCGACACAGACATGCTGTTCAAGACCTTTCCTGATAATGTTGCTTCTCCCGTCTCCATACCCCAAACGCCCCTCAGAATCAGGTAAGAAAGGTTCCCCTGAAGATCTGGTAATTTTATGTCCACAGATGGCTGACCAAAATCAGAACAAGCCAGAGAGTAAGATTACCAGCTCCCTGCACCATGTCTGCTCAGCCAAACCTGTCCAGGTGTGCATACATAACACCACATTTCTAGCATGTGTGTCTTTTTCAATGTTCCATGAGTAACACTGTCATTTAGTCTATCTGACCCTTGAGCAGAACCAACAAGTACTGTGTGGACAGCCCCTCAAGTTTCATTTCTGAATCCTGCTCTTGGGAGAGGACTTTTTTCCTAGATTGCCATAACAAACCACCACAAATCTGGTATCCTATACAAAGAAATGTATTTCCTCCCAGATCTGGAGGCCAGAGTCCAAAATCAAGGTGTTGGTGAGCTGCCCTCCCTCCGAAGGCCCTGAGAGAGGATTCCTGGTTGCATCTTCCAGCTTCTGGTGGCCTAGCATTCCAGGCTGGTGGCCACATCTCTGCAGTCCCTGCCTCCATGGCCACGTGGCCTCTTGTACTGCTTCTGCCAAATTTCCCTCTGCTTTGCTCTTATCAAGATGATTGTCTTAGGGCTTAGGTCCCACCCACTTACGCCAGGGTAAGTTCTTTCTCTCAAAGTCCTTTTCTTAACCATATCTTTTGCCATCTAAAGTAATGTTTACAAGTTCTAGGGATTAGGATGGCTAGACATATCTTCTTGGGGGCCACCATTTAGCTCTCTCCAGGGAGTGAAAAGGAACCAGTGCTCAGGAACCCTGGTGAGCCAAGAAATACTGAGTTTCTGTTGCCTGAATCCAGCTGGCATAGCAGAAGTCAGATGGAATATAACCCTCTTGCCTTGAAGTAGAGTTAGATGCATTTTATATTTCACTTAATTCTTATTTGTTCTGAGTAAATATTTAACAATGTCTTATTACAGGGATTCAAAAATAAAGTGCCTCAATCTAAAATAATTCACTAGTAGATGGAATTGTGGACATTTACACATTTTGTGAACCACACTCCTAAGAGTGAAGGCAGAATGCTGCCTCAGGTTGCTTGGTTGCTATTGACTGTTGTTTGATGAGAGGCCCTTCGTCCTGCGAGGCTAGGCTCAGACCAGACCCTCCACAGTTCAGGCCCTTGGCAGCGCTTCTCAGAGTGCAGATCACAGTCCACATGCGTGAGAAGGAGCTGGGTCAGCTCCACAACCCTCCCCAGGCCCACAAATCAGAGTCAGTGGGATGGGGGTCCCGGGAACTGCAGTTCTGACAACCCCCTTGGTGATCTTTATATATAGGAAAGCTTGAGAACCACTGTCTGGGATTCCTCTTAGCCTCTGTCTTTGAGGGAAACTGAGGCAATGGGGCAGCTCACAGGGATGGAGCAGGGCCAATCCTAAGGAGAAGCCACTATTTCTATGAGTGTGAGGCCAGCTGGGCAAGCATAAGACACTGATGCATCAATCACACAGTGAGAAGTTTATAGCCTTTACCATGCTCTTCCTCAATCCTCCTCACTCCCTTTGTCTCTGGTCTCTCTTTAACA
>PVIY010059943.1:0-11839 GCA_004026745.1 Myrmecophaga tridactyla
CCCTGGGAGTCATGTCCCACGTAGACAGGGGGAGGGTGGTGAGATTGCTTGTTGTGTTGGCTGGAGACAGAGGCCACATCTGAGCAACAAAAGAGGTTCTCTTGGGGGTGACTCTTGGGCCTAATTTTAAGTAGGCTTGACCTATCCTTTGTGGGGTTAAGTTTCATACGAACAAACCCAAAGACTGGGGGTTCAGCCTAATAACTTTGGTTGTCCACACTGCTTGTGTTTGCACCAGTTTTGCCAGACATCTTCTCAAGGCTTCCCTCAGCTCCACGGCCATGGACAGCAGGCCAGGGGAAGAGACACAGGCTGAAGCTGTCCATCTCCCTGGGGCCATGGGCACCCCCAGTTCCATCACAGGTAAAAATGGGGATTCTAGTCCCTACTCTGAAAAGGTTTATGGCACAGTAAATGAAGAGAGGATGCGAGCACTTGACTGTGTAGACATTCAACAGGCTCTCAGTGAAAGCACTTTCTTTTTACCATTCTAGGCAGTTGTAATGGGCAACGCTGAAGCCAAGGGTTAATATACAGCTACATCTGTCAGCTCTGCCACTTCTTCACTGAAAAGAAAGGTTCTTAATGTAGGTTTACGACACTTAATTAGCGTCTTGTGGTGACCACAACCAAGGGGAAGGGCCGCAAATCCAGGAGCTTTAAAAGAACAGAACTTTATTCTCACACGGCTCTGGAGGCCAGAAGTCCAAAACCAAGTTGTGGGCAGGGCCCAGGCTCTCAGGGAGGAGCCTTCCCTGCCCCTTCCAGCTCCTGGGTGCTCCAGGCGTCCCTTGGCTGGTGGCTGCTTCCCTCCAACCTCTTGCCTCTGCCTCCAAGGCCGCCTTCCCTCTGTGTGGATCTCGTGTCCTCATGTCCCTCTTCTTATAAGGACACTCGTCATATTGGATTTAGAGCCTGACAACTCCAGTGAGACCTCATCTTGATTACCTTTTCAAAGACCCTATTTCCGAATAAGGTCACATTCTGAGGTTCCAGGTGGAAGTGAACTTTGGGGGGATGTGAACTTTGGGGGGACTCTATTCAACCCGTACAAACCATTGTGGCTCAACTGGAAATTCACTTTTTGAACTTCCTGACTTATTGTAGCATCTGTAGCAGATGTGCTGAGGCCCTGCCTTCATCACCTGGGCACCCCTCATTTTCTTGTGTTCCCCAAAAGATGTTGAGTTCCCACTCCCCAACACTTCAGAATATGACTTATTTGGAAATAGAGCTATTGCAGACAAAATTAAGTCGGTTAAAATGAAGTCACGTGGCATTGGGTGGACTGGTGCGTTCCATGAAACGTGGATACAGACACGTAAAGGGGAAACACCATGCGGTGGCTAAGGGAGAGCACGCTGTGGAAGCCAGCAAACCTCCACCAGGAGAGCGGCGGAGCGGGCTCTTCCCCAGCGCCCTCTGAGGGAGCACGGCCCTGTGACAGCTGGGCATCCCTCGAGGCTTCCAGAATTGTGCAGCAGTGCACCTCTGCTGTGTTCAGTCACCCAATTTGGGTGCTTTATTACAGCAGCTGCAGAAAACTAAGATGCAGTGGGTTGAGGAAGGTAAGAAGTTACGGATCCAAAAAAGAGGTGAAAATTCTTCTGAGAGAATCCCAGATTGCTGTAGCCCCCTGTCCTCTGCCTCACTGTTGAGGTCATGACAAAAGCCAGGCACTGTCTTCAGAGGCATTCATCTGTCCATCTGTCCGTCCACCAATCTGTCCATCCACTCAACCATCTATTTTCTCTTCAATTGAACAAGGGTCTATAGAGTGCCTGCTATGTGCCAAGCAATGGTTCTCCTTTGGATTGGGAGGAAGTAGACTCAGGCTTTCTTGAGGAAGTGATAAAGGAGGCTCCAAGGAGAGTAGAAGTTAGCCAGGCAGCAGGCAGACAGAAGAGCCTCTGGGCAGAAAGAACTGTGTGTGCAAATGTCCTGAGGTAGGAAAGAAGGGAAGGAAAAGGGCGCAGTTGTCTTCGGCTTTCTGTCTGGAGATGGAGTTGGTGAGTCAGGCAGGGGCTAGCCCTGCGGGAGAGTTTGCCTTTATCCTAAATACAGTGGAAAGCCACCAGAAGCTCCAGCCTGGGGGAGTCACAGGACCTGACAGATGTTTTAGGAGCCTCCTTCTCCAGCTGCAGGGTGAGAAGGCACCAGAGAAGGACGTGCGTGGAAGCAGGCAGACAGGGTTAGTGAGGCAAGATGGCGGCTTGGGTGAGTGGCACTTTGGCTTTGGGCTGTGTAAGCTGAAACTGGGTCAGCCCAGGCAGGCCAGCCTCTTTCCCCTTCCCTCCTGCTTTCTCCAGATGCTGTTCACAGTGGTCACTTGGCGATGACGGCTATTTTCCTATGGACTTGCCTGCTGGGGCGGCCTCTCCACCAGCAGACAAATGCCATCCTCTGGAAAGCCGGTTTGCCTGCTGTCTGCTGCTGCTGCCGCCCTTGAATTCTTATACACAGACCCTTTCTGGAGAACTCACTCGCAAATCCCCATCTGCCCCCCCCGCCGCCCAAGGTCTCCTACATACTGGAGCAATTCCCCACCAAATGAATGTCACTTATACATTACAGAGGCAGACCAAATCAGCATTTAGCAGAGAAAGGGGCTTCTTTTTTTGCAAATCACATAACTCTAAATTACCTTCAATTTCCTAAATGGAATTTGGCTGGTGATTCACTCTGCTATGGAGTAGTCTGTAATGAGATTATATTATGTTTGGGAGAAAACATTTGAATGACCAAGATAATTAATTTTGTATAACAACCAACATATAGTGAGATCCAGGCTGTAACTCAGAGCCTGCAACCTGCCAGGGCCCTGGAGGGCAATCATGTTTCTTTCAAAATACAGCAACAAAGACAGTCCCAGGGACTGGTGAAATGCAGGGGTTTGAAAGCTGGCAATGTCAGGTTCTCTCTGTTTCAGCCACAATTCTCACAGTTTCTTGGCAGCTGTCTCAGGAAGTCTCCTGGGTTTGGGAAGATGAAAGCAACCTTGAAATCCAAAAGAGCATCTTGTAGGGCCTTTGCTGGGGGGGATCTTTTGAGAATGGTCCCTGAGTATTAAAAAAATTGGGGGGCTATTTCAGGGTTCTGCCTGCAGTAGGATGGTGTGTGTGTGTTTGTGTGCATGTGTGTAGGTTTGTGTGTGTGTAAATGTGTTTGCGTGTGTGCCTGTGTGTGTACTATGTGTGTGCTCACGTATGCACATTCATCCTTTAAAGGAAAGAATACTGTCAAACCCTCCTTGGTCTGCTGACTTCTCCTTGCCAGGTGGCTTGATTTGTGTGATGTTGACTTGTCTTAACATCTGGGAAGGACCCGACACGACTCAGTGACAATTTCCTGGTTCTGACTCATTGTTCAAATCGCCTGAGAAATCGCCAGGACCTGGCCAGCCATCCACTTCCATCTTGTGTATCTTTTGGTTGCATCTAATCCTAACAGAGGAATTGCATTAGAACAGGAGTTGGGCAAATTGCATTTTCTTTTAGGATTGCCTATAGTGGACAGCATGGCCATAAAAACCAGCTTCTGCACTGATTCAAATTCTTGTGCGTGTATGTTCACATGAGCACTAAAAGGCGGAAACAGCCCAAGTGCCTCTGCCCTGATGAATGGATCAATGAAACGTGCTCTGCCTGTGCCGTGGAATGTTACTCGGCCATGAAGAGGAAGGAAGTAGTGACATGTGCTATAATAAGGATGGACCTGGAAGATCCTGCCAAGTGGCAGAGGCCAGACACAAAAGGTCCATATATTGTATGATTCCACTTTTATGAACTATATGGAATAAGGAAATTCGTGGAGACAGAAAAAGATGAGAGGGTTCCAGGGACTGCAAACGGAGAGAGTGGGCGTGTGGGTCTGGGTGGTTTCCTGGGGCCGGGAAGGTGTCCTGCAGAGCCAGAGGTGGTGGCTGCCCAACATCGTGAACCTCCGAAGTGCCTCCAGACTGAACACTCCAGCACGGTTAACTTTACGTTGTGTGAATTTCACGTCAACAAAATATTTGAAGTTCCTTCCCATCCCTACCCCCTGCCAGGGCTTAGATTCTTCATCTGGGAAAATTAAAGTGTTGGGTCAGAAACAGAGACTTCGAACTTGCAGTTTGTGATGAAATGTGGGCAACAGATGCTAATTTGGCCTCAGCAGTGTTTTTAAAAAAATTCGAACTGTGTACTTTCTTTCTGGTTAGTCTCCAAGGGTGACCTTCCCACACAACCGGTGCCTTGAGTGGCCCCTGCCCCTAGATCTGGGCCACCCTGTCCGTCACTTTGACCAGCAGAGGGCAGAGAAAGGGACACTGCACAGCTCCCCAAGCTGGACCCTAAGACATCTGCAGCTTCTGCCTTTGCCTTATGGAATGCCCCCCTCAGAACCCAGGGGCTGCCCTGGGAGGGACCCCAAACTTCACAGAGGGGCCAATGGGGCCGCTCCCAGCTGGTAGTCTGAGTGAGCCCACCCGAGGCCGCAATGACGCGGCCATAGCTGACGCACAGGGGCAGAAGAGCCGCCCAGCTGAGCCCAGGCAGCCCACAGAACTGTAAAACGGCCATTGGCGAGGCCCCAAAGTACAACAGATAAGAGCAGTTGGCTGTGGAACATCTTCGGAACCTTTTAACTCACCCCAGACCTCACCCATCCCCCTCTGCTACAGCGGGCTTCTGTTCTACCTGCCTGACCCCTGTAGGTACCTGGACTCACGGGGTCTCTAAGTTGCCATCCAGTTTTGGCACTTTTCAGGCTCCCACCTCCCAATCTGAGTGCACTTGGTCTGCACGGCCAGGGCCTTTTGGAGGCAATGACCCAATGGCGAGTGACCCTTGTTGCTGAACAGGTTCCCAAGCTCCCATCTGTGCTCCACCCAGATCCCCTGAGATTCCTTTTGCATTTTGAACCATCTCCCTGGTTCAGTGCTCTTTTACCTTCACTGGGCCTGCCTTTCAGAGACCTGCCCTTTGCTGCTGGAGCACCTTTCAGTGCTGGAGCGTCTGGGGGCCTGTGTGCCTGGCAGGGCCCTTAGCCAACAGTTGTGACAGGCGTGCAGCTGCCTCGCCGGCCCCGGGACTGGGGTGCAGCCACCTCCCACGCTGCACTGCTTGCATTTGCATCTTGCTTGACTCCTCCCACCCCCGAAGGCTCCCCACTCCCCCCCACTCTCCCAGCACGTTCTCCTGGGGTCACCTCCACAATAAATCGTTTGCACACAAATTCTCATCTCAGGATCTGCTCCTGGGGAAGCCAACCTATGGCAGGCCTTGGTGGGAAGAGAGGACGCGGTATCAGGCCATCACCTCCACTCATTAATCAGCCTTTATCGGGCACTTGCTATGCACAAGCTTTCTTTCTCGGCACTGGAGGTAGAGCAGTGGACAAATAGCCCTCTGCAATCAAGGAACTTACACTCCTCCATTTGGCTCACACCAGGAGATTTTTCTAGCTAGGGGGAGAACTGATAAGTCAGTTCTGATGGAACTGGCCCCTACTTTGCAATCGTCAGTCCAGCCAATTCCCTCAAGGCCTTGGTGTATTCTGGAGAAAGCGACCCTGTTTCCATCTGATTTATGTATATCGCATCTCCCGGTTACCATTCTGCTTTCTTGCTCCTACGAGCAGAGATAAATGCATGCTCTCGGCGCCGCCAGCGTGAGGCAGCGCTCATCCTTTACGGCAGAACTGAGACGCTCCTCCCGCGCCTCCCCTACCCCCCAACCCCCACCCCTTGCTTCTGCAGGGGCGGGGAGGGTGACCCCATGGCCACCCCCACCGGTGGAAGCCTCCTGGCCACTCGAGGCCATGCAGGGCCCATCCTGCCAGGCGGTGTCCCCGCTGACTTCACAGACACGCACACAGGCGCGTGGGTGCTTGGGGGTCGAGATGGAAAACCAGTGAAAGGCGAGTTAATTAAAACAGACCAGGCTGTTGCCTGGGGCGGCAAAACGTACCTGCTTCTCATGTGGCAGGAGTCCACACACGGCTGGGGAGCGTCAGGGCTCCTCGGGGTGCGTTTGACAAAAGCGCCCAGGGGGTGACTGCTTCTGGACAGCTGTGGGCAGCCGGCCCTGGGGTTCCATGTCAAGGAAACCCACAGAGCAGGAGCCCTGGACAAGCTGGGGTGTGTGTCTTGCGGTCGCGCATGATCCCAGAACAAATACAGTGGCTGACATCTCGTAGAGCGTCCATCACTTATTGCCACGGCAACGCTGGGAAACAAAATCCCCAACCATTCCTTCTGGCTCAGGGGTGGCTGTGCCACTCTAGGCTGAGCGACAAGCTGGCAGCCAGGCCACGGGGTCTCCCCACTCAGACAGGAGCTGGGGGCTCCGTGCGTGAAAGCAGGGTGCACAGGCCTCCTGCGAGAGGAAGCAGGGGTGCACAGGCCTCTTGTGGCCCAGGATCCCCGAGGGCCACCCTGTCCCTTCTGCCGTATCCTGTCGGCCAAACCACGTGGCCGTCCCAGATTCCAGGGGTGGGGACAGACCCCCCCTGGGTGAGAAGAGCTGCAGATGACACGGCAAAGGACGTGGATTTAGGGAAGGGTGGAGATGTGGGTCATTTCTGCACTCAATCTAGAGGAGGACTAAATGTTTTATTTTGAATTAAAGCATTTTATTTCAAATATAAAATTCTGATCTTATGTCTGACTAACGTGGAAGCCAAGTATCCACATGAAAAAGGATTCTCCATGCTGCAGGAGGATGGGCCACGGGACCCCCATTCCGGACCCCATCCCTGGCTAAGAAAGAGGAGAGGGGGGCTGTCAAGAGTGGGCAGAAGCAGGTGGAAACCAAGGGTGAGGCACCCCTGCCAGGCAGCCCCCCAGCAGAGAGGAATGATTAGGGTCCCTGAAATTAAGCCCCATGGGAAAGTCAGAATTGACTCTCAACTTTTCCACTGACATGGTTTCTTAGGGTTCATTGAGTACCCCAGGAAATCTATACATGCTAAATAATAACTTGGGGAGGATCCCTGATTGGAGCTCAACAGAAAAAGCCCAGCTTTGGCTAATATGGTCGTGATTTCACGCATCCACCGAAATGCCACTTCCTCAGAAAGCCCTTTCCTGGGCTCCCTGCTACAGGGATGTCCCCTGCCACCGCTTCTCCCAAACCCCTGAACTGTTCCCACGTCTTCTCAGCACTGGGTGCTAGGCTTCAACCACACTGAATGTTTGCTGAACTGCAAGCTGCTGGAGGGCGCCAACCTGTCTCTTTTGTTTTCCCAGCACAAAGTAAATGTTTGTTGATTGACTTTTCACGCCTCCTTCCCCATGGACCAGATCTCTCTGGCTTCCTGGGCAGACACTGAGAATAACCTTGTTGGGCAAAGTACAAAATCTTTTCCTTCCTTGGCAGCCCCATTTCTTTTAGGCAGCCTTGGAAAGAAGCGGAGATTTATTTGCAAGGAAATAAAAAGGTTTGCATTTCTAATGGGCTAGGAACATTAGCTCAGTGCCATCTCCAGCCTGCTCGCCAGAGACGTGAGAGAGACAGATGTGACTGGCTTTTGGAGCTAAAACCGATGGCTCCCGCATCCTACAGCTGCCCAGCAGGGACCCTCCCCTGGGGGACCCGAAGCTAATAATGGTTTGGTTTACAACTTTGTCTGAACCCAGCTTTGTCCACCAAGACCTTTCTCTATGGCTCTGAAATATGTGTGTACATTCCTTGAACACGTATAATTTAGTTCCAATTGCTACTTGCTGGCGGGACACTGCGAGTGAAAATAAACATGATTCATACTTATTTTCAAACATGTTGCAATAGGAGCAAAATTAACTTTGGTAAATAAGGCCCCCCTGAAAAAAAAAAGATCAAGTTGGTAGAAACTGCTCTGTCTCCTGAAAACTAATTCTGAAACTGAAAAGACCCAGTAATCAAGAAAAAAAAAAGAGCAATTTTCAGGATGGGAGAGCAGCAGGGCAGGGAGCGCCACCCTCTCTCAGGCATAAGAAACAGTGATGCATTTTTCTCCAGCCTCTTCCAGGTGGTAGCTCAGCAAAATGCGCCATAGCTGAGTACCGACCAACCGCGCAAACACAAGCAGGATCACAGCTCATCATGGGATGGAATCGGAAGACGTCGCAGGGCAGGGACAGGGTGGGGGGCCCGCGGAGCCCCCTCGGCCCAGGGGAGGCATCGGTGGCTCCTCCAACCCCCTGGGTGGGGCCGTCGGGGTGGGGGGGCCTGGGCATTACGGAGAGGCTGAAGACGGATGGGCCCAGAGTCCCCGCAAGGCCCAGGGACAAGCGTCCACCCAGCACAGGGGACTGGTGAGCAGAGAGGAAGTGGGCTGCAGCACCCCAGGGCTGCCCAGACCCGTCCCGCATACCAGGGGGCTTCAGGCGACACGTACCATCCCCTCCGGAGGCCACCAGCCGGGAATGACCGTGCAGAAGGGGACTGGGCCCCTGGCCGTGGCTTGCCAGCGTCTCCTCATCCACCTGTCGTGTCCAGGTCTCCCTCTTCTTAGGAAGACCCCCGTCACGTGGGTTCGGGGCCCCCTAGTCCAGGCTAGCTTCGTTTTAACTCATCGCAGCCTCAGAGCCCTGCTTCCAGTCAGGGTCCCCTCTCGGGCTAGGGCCGGGGAGTGAGGTGCCTTTTGGGGAAGTGGGTCACCGTCAGCCCCGAACAGGATGTCAGTCCAGTTTGGGGACGGGGGCGGGGGACACTCGGGCAATCCATCTGGAATGAACCTCCCATGTGGCCAAGAAACCAGAAAAGCTGGTAGTGACAGGAGACGAAGCACACCTTGTATTTGGCTGCAGGGGAGTGACAGAGGGGGGACTGGGTGGGGTGTCCAGGGCAGGGGTGCAGCAGTGCGGGCCTTGCAGGGAGAGAGGACCAAGGCAGCCCCGAGATGTGGAGAAGACACGCCCCAGGTGGGGTGGCAGGGACAGCGGGTGTCCAGCAGTCAGGGTTAGGCGACCCAGCCTCGTGGGAGGCAGCAAGTCCATCTGCCCCCCTTTGGGGTACGGATGCCGCTGGGACGGGGGTGGGGTACCTCTAGCTGACCATATTCTCAGGACGTATCGGGGCAGTCCGCGGTGGGCTCTGAAGCTATTTGTCTACAAAGGCCGCTTTCGTCCCCAGGGTGGGCAGGTATGAAGAATGACCCACCTCAGTTTCCAGATGAGAGAATCGGTGCTCGGCATACAGGGCCTCGCTGGAAAGACTGGAAATCCAGGTCCCCGAGTCTCACTTCAGGGCTCTTCAAATGAAAATGACTTCCCGCTTCAGCCGGACGAATCAAGCTGAAACGAGCCCACACTCACAAAAAGCAAAAACAGAAATCAATAGATGAGAGCCTTAGCATGTCCGGAATGCTTAGCGCTCTAGAAATAATAGAGGAGATCAGTCAAATCAGCTGTTGGCATCTTACAGATCAACACGTTTGAAAAATGAAAACAAATGTGAGCAGAAACCTGACGGTTGGACTGAGGTTTCCCTCCACATCTGCGGTTTTGGTGTCTGCTTTTTCAGACCCCACCATCAGGACAATTCGAAGATGTAGAGAGGGTCTCAGAAGTTCACAGACCAGCCTCGCAGCCACGCTTGGGCTCTTGCAGATATTCTAGAAGTTAGCGAAGAGAGAGAAGAGTTTTCAGGGGGGCACAGCTCCTCTTTTGGCACTGGAGGGCCCCTTGTCTTCAAAATGGCTAAAAGGTACAGCCAAGACCGCTGCAGCCAAGGTCAGACCCGGAGCCCATCCTCGGTGACGCTTTCCACTTCATAAGGAGAAGAATTATGGTGCTCATTCTCTCCTGTCCCCGGCTGATGGCCAGAGAAGAGGGAGCTGATATTTACTATTTTGTCCTTACAGGCCACAGGCAGAGACGCCAGCCGCACATTGGACAGCAGGGACTTCACATCTTGAGATGGGCTGCTGGACCAGACATGGGGGACGACTGCATCTTATTTATTTATTTAATCGTGACAGTGTCACCTTCTCCGGAGGCATTCAATGTCACTCCTGCAGGAGGCCCCTGCAGGAAACAAGGCCACTGCCAACGCAGGAAGAGAATGCATTCTGATGCTCTCACAAGGCAGAGAAAGTCAGGAGAGTTGGAAGATGATGACGAGAAATCATCGTTAGTTCCTTGCCGGCTGAGTTTGTTGCAAAATGACAGCTTTACCTGGAGGCCACAAAGCAAGCCCAGAGCGAGGGGTCCTTCCTTTATATTTTGCCTAGCTGTGGAGCGTCATTTTTCATTTTGGAGTTTGAGAGGCGCACACCCACTGCTCGTTAGCCGGGCGTCTCTCTGCCCTGGGAAGGTGGCATGTTAGGTGGCAACAGCGGATCCTTCCTACCTGGGGGTGGGGGGTGGGGGTGGGGGTGGGGGCACGCCTGGCTCCCCAAGCCAGCAGGAGGCAGCTCTCTGGGTCTTGGGGAGGCTCCTGTTTCTTGTTTGGGCCTGTGACCGGAACGAGAGGGCACTGAAGTTCTCTGAGGCTGAAAGAACCGGGAGGCCCATCCGTCCCCCTCCACCCCAGCTGCGCCAGGGAGACAGTGATACCCCTTCTTGTCTCACCTGGAGGAACAGCTGCTCAGGCCGCCCTGTCACCGCCCAGATGGGTGTGCGCTCCTAGCGAGGGGGCCGGGGGCAGGGAGTGGGGGTCCCGCACCTCCTGCACGGGGGCAGCCTGGGGAGAGGATCAAGGGCTCGGAGGCAAAGGAAGCCCTCGTGGGGCGGGGGTGGGGGAGTTTCAGAGATTTCTCAGCAGCTCTGCCCAGGGCCAGGAGGAGCAGCAAGTTTGTGTGGGGCCCCGTCCTTCCCCGGGGCTGACGCTGCTGGGGCCTGGGTGCAGCAGCGGCTGAGAGTGGAAAGGGAAGGGAGCTGGTGGCTGTGGCCGGTGCCCCTGAACCGCCAGAGGGGTGCACCCAGGATGCTGTGGCCAACCCCCGGCCCTCGGTGTCCCCCCAGCCTTGCAGAACGACAGGCTGGTGGACACGGCGGAGGGCCCAGGAGCAGCAGAGTTGCTGAGGACTTAAGTTAAGCCAATGACCGGCCTGTCCCTGCACACTTGGGGGGCCCCCCCGTGTCCGCAGCCCCCCTGCGTCCGGAGCTTCCCTTGTCGGCGGGTCAGTCCTGATGGTGGCTTGTGCAAAGGCCATGGACTGGGGAGAATTCAAGCTCTGGCAGATCGCGTCACCTCGGTTTCCCCCTCAGTACCGGGAAGGATGGAGCTTGCCTAGCCGGGTTGTTGTAAAAATCAGCCGAGAGGAAATGCAGGGGGCAGCTGCATGCCCGGCTGCGAGACCAGCCAACAGGGCTAGGAGTGCTGGGGAAAGGCCTGGGGACCGGGAAGGAGCAGGGAAGACGGGATATGATGCAACGGAACAAACCCGAGGCTTCCTCCTCGGCGGCCGGCCGGACCGGAGGTCAGCTGCGATGGCCGGGCGTGAGCGGGACTCCTGCTGGGCTGTCCACCCCGGCACGGGCCAGGGTGCCCGGCTCCTGTCCTCCTGGGTTCTGGCTCTTGGGGTTCCACCTGCCCGCCCCCATGAGCACCAGATCCCACTCCCGCCGGAGCACGGGCGCTGCTCTGGAAATCCCACCCGCCCGGGGCACCCACGGAGTCTCGGCAGCCCATGCGTGGTGTCCTCGCCTGGGGAAAGGGCTCCCTCCGTCCCCCGAGCCCAGAGTTGTCAGTCAGCCTGTGACGGCCAATCCATCCAATCTGTCACGGCTTTCCGGGCGGCAGAAAGCATCAAGCTCTTTCTGTTCTTGTCTTTCCCGCTTTCTGCTGTAACGTGTGCCTGCATCACCACTGTCCTGGGAACCTGCCATCGCGGGGCGTTCCGTGCCAGCTCCTTTAGGAGCAGTGACCGC
>PVIY010059944.1:0-11839 GCA_004026745.1 Myrmecophaga tridactyla
TCCAAGAGCAGATCTGACAAGATCCATAAATTTTCAAGTTAAATAAACCAGTGATACTTCAAAACAAGTTCTCTTCACTTTTAGAGCTCTTTTCATATATACATATTGGACATTCTCTTCTAAATTAATCCTTATTTTTGATGGCAGCAGACCCTCCACACTGATGGGGTCTCGGCACCAGCAGTGGATGGTCTCCTTTGCCAGGTCCACGAGGAGACTGGCCAGTTTCCTCACAGAGTGCTGCTGATTCGTGCTGCCAAGCCCAGTGGCCATTTGCCCCTTAGACTCCGTGAGCTCTCGCACCTTCTCCCTCTCAGCTAGAGTGCAGTCCCCAACGTGCAGGTTTCCTGGGCTGGGCCTGCACCAGAGCCCAGGGCCACTCAGAGGCAGTGCCTGGCTAGACTGCTTGGCAAGCAAACGCACCACTACTCCCACATACTGAGAGTTACATTAGCAGCAGGAGGTTAGGCCTTTTCATACATCAAAAAATCCATGCTGGAGAAAATCTCTATAAATATAATCCAGGTAGGAAGTCATCCCATAGCAGCACATCCCTTCCTGAATGTCAGATAACTCATTCTAGAAAGATGTCCTATTTAGTTAATGAATGTGGCAAAACCTTTAGGTCTAGTTCATCCCTTCTTTATCATCAGAGAATTCACACTGGAGAGAAACTTTTTAAATGGAGTGAATGTGGGAGAGCCTTCAGTCAGAATGCATCTCTTATTCAACATGAAAGAATGTACACTGGAGAAAAGCCTTATAGATGTAATGAATGTGGAAAAGGCTTCACTTCTATTTCACAACATAATAGACACAGAATAATTCATATTGGTGAGAAGTTTTATAGTTGTAATGAATGTGGTAAAGCCTTAAGTTTCCACTCAACACTTATTCATGGGAGAATTCATACCAGAGAGAAACCATGTAAATGTAAGCATGTGGAAAAGCCTTCAAAGTTCAGCTCTCATTCAACATCAGAGAACGCATACTGGAGAAAGACTCCATAAATGTAACGAGTGTGGGAAAACATTCAGGTGTAACTCACCCCTTAGTAATCATCAGAGAATTCATACCAGAGAGAAACCATACTGGTGAGAGGAATGTGGGATGTCTTTTAGCCAAAGTTCAGCTCTTATTCAACATCACAGAATTTATACTGGAGAATGAATGCAATAAGTGTGGGAAACTTTTCAACCACAAGTCATCCCATACTAATCACTATAAAATACATATTGAAGAAAACCCCTAGAAAGTAGATTTCCATGTGCAAAAGCTTAAATCAAAGCTCATCAGAGTATACGTAGTTGTGATGATGTAATAAATGTAATGGATATGAAAAAACTTTTTTATAGGAATTAGTTCTCATCAGATATTAAATTCCAAGGATAAACCTTGGCTATGAAATAGATAATATGAGGAAAGCATTCATGTCTGTTAGACACTTTAAAAATAATCTGAGATGAAGAATACATAACAGGAAACATTGACTTTTGAGTGTTTATAAAATAAAACTTTTTTTTCTCTCCCTTTCTACAGCACTGTATACTAGATGTCATATGTGATTGTCATAAAGATCTGGGTGGGTGGGGAGGTTTATATTGGTTTTCTCACTAGAAAAACATCAAACCATATAGATTGGTAATATATATTTTATAACATTTTAATAGCATACAAAAAGACTGTTTAAAGAAACTACATTTTTAGAGAAAAGGGCTAAATAAAAGATAAAAATGAACTGTTAAAAACAAAAAGGTGAAGAGGTAGCCAACCTATTGGCAGAAAATATTTGGAAACCATATGTGCCAGTTCAAATGTGCTGTGTACCCCAGAAAAGCCAAGTTCTCTAATCCTCATTCAATATTGTTGGGAGGGAGCTTTTTGACTGTTTCCATGGAAATATGACCCACCCAATTGTGGGTGGTAACTTTTGATTAGATGGCGTCCATGGAGATGTTTCTCCACTGATTCAAGGTGGGGTTGCTTACTGGAGCCCTTTAAGAGGGAACCATTTTGGAAAAAGCTTTAGAACCCACTAAGCCAGAGACCTGTGGAGATAAAGAAGGAAAATGCCCCCAGGGGAGCGTCACAAAACAAGAAGCCTGGAGAGAAAGCTAGCAGACATTGCCATGTTCACCATGTGCCTTTCCAGTTGAGAGAGAAACCCTGAATGTCATTGGCCTTCTTGAACAAAGGTATCTCTCCCTGGATGCCTTAATTTGGACATTTCTATAGCCTTGCTTTAATGTCCAATGCTTTAACTGGACATTTTCATGGCCTTAGAACACGTAAACTTACAACTTAATAAATTCCCCCTTTTAAAAGCCATTCTGTTTTTGGTACATTGTATTCTGGCAGCTTTCAAACTAGAACACCATATATCTGATAAGTGTTTGATATCAAGTATATATAAAGAAATCATACAACTCAACAACAAGAAAAAAACCTATTTATAAAATAAGCAAAAGATACGTGGTGGCTCAGTGGCAGAATCCTTCCCTGCCATGCCAGGGACCTGGGTTTGATTCCCGGTGCCTGCCCATGCAAAAATATAAAAAATAAAAAAGATATGAATAATCATTCTTCTGAAGAGCAAATAAAATGGCTAAAAAGCACACAAAAAGCTGTTCATGTTCATTAGCTATAAGGGAAATGCAAATCAAAACCACAATGTGATATCATTTCACATCTAAAAGAATAGCTGCCATTAGGATTTTATTTTAAACAACTAAACTAAGGTAAATGTTAAAAAAAAAAAAGAATAGCTGCCATTAAACAAACAGGAAACTATAAATTTTGGAGAGGATGTGAAGAAACTGAACACTTATTCACTGCTGGTGGGACTGTACAGCTGCTATGGAAGACACATTGGTGATTCCTCAAAAAATTAACTATTGAGTTGCCCTATGGCCTGCAACACCACTACTCGATGTATACCCAGAAGAGGTTAAAGCAGTGATACAAACAGACATTTGCATACTGATATCCACAGCGGCATTATTGACAATTGTCAAGAGATGGAAGCAATGCAAGTGTTCTTTAACAGATAAAAGGACAAACAAAATATGGTATATACATATGATGGAATATTATGCAGCAGAAAGAAGAAATGAAATCCTGAAGCATATGACAACATGGATGAACCTTGAGGATGTAATGCTGAGCAAAATATGCAAGACAGAAGGGTAGGTACTGTATGATTTCACTAACATGAACCTCCTAGAAAATGTAAACTTAGAGTCTTGAAATGCAGAATATAGGGGCTCTAGAGATAGATAGATGCTAGAGAAGGGGGAACAATTACTTAATATGAACATACTAGGTAACAAGATTGAAGTATGGAAATGGATAGAGGTGATGGTGGTTCATTAGTAGGTTTATAAGTAATAGTGACATATTGAAGGTGAATATGTTTTAAAGGGATTGTTCAGAGCCATGTACCTCACTGATCAGTCCTAAATTCTTGCATGAACTACTTCAAAGGCATGACCCTGTACAAAGAGCCAATGATAGAAGAGTACAGGGAAAAAATACTATTGTTTGTCATGGTCTATATTTAATAGGAAGACATCACCAATACCACAGCAATACTAGGGGTAAAGAACTCGGGGGAGAGGGACAAGGTTAAGGGGAGTTTACGGATTTTTTCTCTGGTGAGGATGTGTTTATCTGTTATTTTTTTCTTTGGAGCAATGAAAATTGTCTAAAATTGAGCGTTGATGATTGCTCAACTAAGTGAGGATACTGTGAGATATGGATTGTTGAATTTGGACATTATACACGATATACAATGGATAGAGGTAGCTGAAGATTACATTGACTGAGAAGCAGAATGGCGAACTGTGGTGTATACATATTGTTCTAGTTTGCTAGCTGCCAGAATGCAATATACCAAAATTAGAATGGCTTTTAAAAAGGGGAATTTAATAAGTTGCTAGTTTATAGTTCTAAGGCTGAGAAAATATTCAATTAAAACAAGTCTATAGAAATGTCCAATCAAAGGTATCCAGGGACAGATACCTTGGTTCAAGAATGTCGATGAAGTTCAGGGTTTCTCTCTCAAGTGAAAGGGCACATGGCAAACAGTCAGTTTCTCTCTCATCTAGAAAGGCACATGATGAACATGGTGTCATCTGCTAGCTTCTTCTCCTGGCTTCCTGTTTCATGAAGTTCCCCGGGAGGTGTTTTCCTTCTTCATCTCCAAAGGTCGCTGGCTAGTGGGTTCTCTGCTTCTCGTGGCTATGTCGTTCTTCTCTGGCTCTCTCTGAATCTCTTTCATTCTCCAAAATGTTTCCACTTTTATAGGACTCCAGAAACTTATCAAGACCCACCCAAATGGGTGGAGACATGTCGTCACCTAATCCAGTTTAACAACCACTCTTGATTAAATCACATCTCCAGGGAGATGATCTGATTACAGTTTCAAACATACAGTATTGAATAGGGATTATTCTGCCTTTATGAAATGGGATTTAGATTAAAACATGGCTTTTCTAGGGGACATAATCCTTTCAAACCAGCACATATACGATGGAATATTGTGCAGCTACAGAAAGGAATAAAGTTATGAGCCATGCAATGAACCTTGAAGACATTATGTTGTGCAAAATGAGCCAGAAATAAAAGGACAAATATTTATGGTCTCTTTTAGTGATACTTATTAGAAAATTGGGGCCTAGGTTGTAAGCAGTTAGTCGCATTTATCCCTGAATTTTAAGTGTTATTTCTCAATTCTGAGATTCTTTGCTATAAAGACATTATCAAGAAAGCAAAAAGAAAGCCCACAAAAAGGGAGAAAATAGTTGCAAATCATATATTTGATAAGGATTTAATACCCAAAATATATAAATAACTACAATGCAATAATTAAGAGACAAACAACCTAATTTAAAAATAGGCAAAGGAGTTGAACAGACATTTTTCCAAAGAGGATATGCCAATGGCCACTAAGCACATGAAAAGATGCTCAACTTCAATAGCCATTAGGAAAAGGGAATCGAAACCACAAGCTATCACTTAACATCTGCTAGGAAAGCTATCATCAAAATGATGTACAATAAGAGGTATTGACAAAGATGTGAACAAATTGGAGCCCTCATACATTGCAGATGGGAACATAAATGAGTTCAGATGCTTTGGAAAACAGCCCAGTAGCTCCTCAAATGATTAAATACAGAGTTTCCAAATGAGCCTACCATTCCACTTCTAAATACATACCCAGGGAAATGAAACCTTATATCCAGAAAAAAACTTACATTGCATGAGTCTTCATAGCATGAATATATTGTATGGTATGCAAATTATATTTCAGTAAAGCTGTTAACAAAAAGTTTCTAGAGCAAAAACAGCTTGACACAGTTAATGAGACACTCACCTCTCTTTCTAATTCATCCTCCTCTTCCAAAAGATCGTACACCTGCTCTAAAAGATGAACCCCCAGGCCGTGGATAACATCAGCTCTCAATAATTCAACTATTCTCCTGATCTTTTCAGAACCTGGCACGATAGCTAAAAAGCAATAAGAAAGACACGGAAAAATAAATGATCGCTCACCACTGAAAAAGAAGAATTTAATGATATTTTTAAAAATCTTGTTATGTTAAGGTTCTTTTCACTCTAATAGGAGTTTGGCTTAATGACTTCAATTATATATTAATCACTAAAATTTTATATAAGATCTTAAACTTAATGTCTCAATACTGTCTTCTAAATCTAAAAACCTCAATTGCCCAACTTGAATAAAATCATGAGAAAAATTCCAAATATTTATTTATATACATCACACTTTTTAAAAATATTTTTATTGTAAACCTTAACAAACAAACATACAAACATTCTTGACATACAAATGTTCTATACATGGTATACAATCAATGGCTCACAATATCATCACATAATTGTGTAATCATCACCATGATCATTTTTTGAACAGTTGCAATGCTCCAGAAAAAGAAATAAAAAAGATAAAAGAAAAAACTCATACATACCATATCCCTTACCCCTACCTCTCATTGACCAGTAGAATTTCAATCTACTCAATTTATTTTAACCTTTGTTCCCCCTATAATTTATTTTTTATCCATCTTTTTTACTCATCTGTCCATACCCTAGATAAAAGATCAGACACAGGTTTTCACAATCACACAGTCATACTGTAAAAGTTATTATCATTATACAATCATTTTCAAGAAACATGACTACATGGAAACACAACTACTGGAACACTACATGAAAGCTCTACAGTTTCAGGCACTTCCCTCTAGCTACTCTATAATGCACCATAAACTAACAAGGGGATAGCTATATAATGTGTAAGAATAACCTCCAAAGTAACCTCTTGACTCTGAAATCTCTCAGCCCCTGACACTTTGTCTCATTTCTCTCTTCCCCCTTTTGGTTGAGAAAGTTTTCTCAATCCCTTGACACTGAGTCCCGGTTCATCCCAGGATATCTGTCCCAGGTTGCCAGGGAAGTTTACAGCTCTGGGAGTCATGTCCCATGTAGAGGGGGCAGGGCAGTGAGTTCACTTGCCATGTCGGCTTAGAGAGAGAGAGAGGCCACATCTGAGCAACAAAAGAGGTTCTCTGAGGGTCTGTTAGGCCTAATTTTAAGTAGGCTTAGCCTATCCTTTACAGGGATAAGTTTCATAGATGTGAAACCCATGATGGAGGGCTCAACCTATTGATTTGGTTGTCCCCATGGCTTGTGAGAATATCAGGAATTCTACAAATGGGGAAGTTGAATTTTTTCTCTTACTCTTCATTCCCCCAAGGGGATTTTGCAAATACTTCTTTACTCACTGTTCAAATCACTCTGGGATTTATCAGGGTATCAAACTAAACTCGACAAACCAACAAAATCTAATGCCCTATTCAAGGTTGCATGTACTTACGGTATTCGATTAAACTGACCACACTAAGTTAGATTAAGAAATGCACTAGTCAAAATATAAATTTTGCACCAAATAAACATTTCTCCTTTGAGTCTCACACAGAAGTTGAAGTTTTAAAATATGAATGACCATCTATTTTCAACACCCTGCAATACTGATACTCCTTTGCTCTTCTTCATGCAAAATACATTTATTTTCAAAAATCAATTTTCAGGAGCATAATTTAGTTCATCTTCTAGGGTAGCTAATAAATAGCTAGGAACTGTGTGGAATAACTGTTTGGGGACCTCAGTGACTGGACACACATCTTCCACCAGACTGGAACAGTGGAACGGCCAAGATCCCACATAGAAATATAAGTCTCTTAAGAAGTAGAGGCTGGCACCCCTCTCTGACATGCATGGAAGGCTGGTTCCCTGAGGGAATGAGAAGTCCCACTCTAGTAGTCATGACTAGCTAGCCATTTCACAGGGTGTTACGAATAGCCATCCTGCTGGGCACAAGAATAGCCGCCCCTACGGGCACCAAGAATAGCTACACCCTGGGTGTCAAGAATAAGCCACCCCCCTACTCCAGTCTCCAAAGATAGTGGCCCTGCCCTGCACCATCTTGCTCAGTTGTCACCAGTTATGGAGAGGCAGGGCTGAGGGGAAGAGGTGGCTCAAGAACGTCATCTGTTGTTAAGCCTCAAATAAAATTACATCCCCTCCATGAGATCTGGACCTCGGTATGGCAAGTAATTAGTGGCAAACCAAGTGCAAAAGGGGACCTTCAAAGCAAACGAAGCAATACAAAACTTTAGATAAGTCAAGGAAATCAACTTGCAAAATAAGCTCATCAAGATAACCAAATGCCCTGAACACAATGGAAAATCACAAAGCACATGAAGATTCAGGTAGATGTGGTCCAGCCAAATGACTAAATTAAAACACTGAAGGGTACATGGAATTTGTGACAACTAACCAGGGACATTCATAACAACTTAAAGGATATCAAGAAGACACTGGAAAAGCATAAAGAAGAATTTGGAAGAATAAATAGAAAAACAGCAGATCCCAAAGAAATAAACATACTGTACACCAAATAAAAAATATATCAGAGACACACAACAGCAGATTTAAAGAGGCAGAAGAAAGGATAAACAAGCTAGAAAAAAGGACAATTGAAAAGGATTTCAGGGAAAAGATGAACAACATGAAAAACACAAACATAAGAATCTTCAGTGTCCCAGAAAGAGAAGAAAAGAGTAAAGAACTAGGAAGGTTAGTTGAAGAGATGAAGGGGGTAAATTTCCCAAACCTTATTAACAGACATAATATGCAAATCAAAGAATCCCAATGAACCCAAAATAGACTAAAACCAAACAGACATACTCCAAGACACATTCTAATCAGACTGTCAAACGTTGAAGAGAAACAGAAAGTTCTGAAAGCACACAAACTACATACATTAACTTGAGAAGAAAAGATCTCAACAAACCAATTACAAGTGATTCAATCGGTCATCAAAAATCTTCCTACAAAGAAAAGCCCAGGACTAGATGGCTTCATAGGGGAATTTTATCAAGCATTCCAAAAAGAACTAATACCAACCCTGCTCAAACTATTCCAAAAAAACTGAAGTAAAAGGAATGCTACCTAACTCAATTTGTGAAGCTAATATCACTGTAATACCAAAGCCAGAAAAAAGATGCTACTAGAAAGGAAAACTACAGACCATTCTCCCTAATGAACATAGAGCAAAGATTCTCAACAAAATACTAGCAAATTGACTCCAGCCATACATTAAAAGAATTCATTACTATGACCAAGTGGGGTTTATAACAGGAATGCAAACGTGGTTCCACACAAGAAAATCAATCACGTAGTACAGCACATTAACAAACTGAAAGGGAAAAATCACATAATCATCTCAATTGATGCTGAAAAAACATTCGACAAAGTTCAGCATCTTTTTCTGATAAAAATATTTCAAAAGGTAGGAATTGAAGGAAACGTCCACAAAATCATAAAGGACATATAAGAAAAACCCATGGTCAACATCATACTCAATGGTGAGAGCCTGAAAGCATTCCCCTAGGATTCAGAATGAACCAAGGAATTCCACTATTATTTAACATTGTACTAGAATTTTAGCTAGAGCAATTAGGCAGGAGAAAGGAATAAAAGGCATCCAAATAGGAAAGAAAGAAGTAAAACTTTCATATTTGCAAATGATCCTAAACTTGGAAAGCCCTGAGAAATCTACAACAAAGCTACTTGAGCTAATAAGCAAATTCAGCAAAGTGGTGGTACAAAATGTACAAAAATCTGTAATATTTCTATATACAAGTAATGACCTAACTGAGAAGATAATTAAGGAAAGAATTCCATTCAAAATAGCAACTAAAATATCAAATATCTAGAAATGAGCTTAACCAGAGATGTTAGGGACCTGTACAGAGAAAACTACAGAACATTGCTAAAAGAAATGAAAGATGATTTAAATAGATGGAAAGATGTTCCATTGTTCATGGATAGAAAGGATAAAGGTCATCAGGGTGTCAATTCTACTCAAACTGATCTACAGATTCGATGCAATACCAATCAAAATTTCAACAATCTACTTCAAAGACCTGGAAAAGTTTGCTATCAAATTTCTTTGGTAGGGAAAGAAACCTCAAATAGCTAAACATATCCTAAAAAAGAAGAGCGAAGTGGAAAAACTAATACATCTTGACTTTAAAACTTATTATAGGGGTACACAGGTGGTTTAGTGGTAGAATGCTCACCTTACAAGAAGGAGACACAGGTTCAATTACAGGACTATACACGCTCCCCCCAAAAGAAAAAACAAACTTATTATACAGTCACAGTGGTCAAAACAGCATGGTATTAGCACTTGCACATTGATGTTCTGTCCTTGAGAGATGATAGTTTAACACAGTGTGATTTTATTAAATAATTGTTACAGAGATGTTGTCTTTATTGTTCATACATAACAGTTCTGACTTACTACAACTCCGGAGCTGTTTCCAGGATCTTTCTCACCAGTAAGAGATTTTGGGGTCAATTTCCCTAGAATTCCAAGTTCTAGTGGTAATTTTTAGTGGCTTTTGTGTTGGACTAGTCTCCTTGAATTGCTCTCCTCCCCTTGCATATTTGAGGACCTCTTTCAAAAACCCAGCTTCTGGCCCTAGGGAAAAGCCCCCTTTTCTAAGAGAAGATCTTCTTTCTAATATACGGATGCTTAAGATTGGTTGCCCAGGTCTCTGACTGGTGGCAGAACAGTATCTGAATTTATAAAAGCACAACTCTTGGTTTTAGCACACTGTCACAGAGAGGATACAGGTGGTCACTCCTTGACTGCCTTTGTTTTAGAACTGGGATACAATTGGGATTTGATTTTCCTGTCCCCTTGGCAGTGCCAAGGGCTGGGGCCTGAGTAGATTGAAGTACACTCAAATTATTGGTTATTATTTCTGCTAAATGTACGAACCAAGGGACATATTACCAGGGAAGTTGGGTGACTCTTATGTCTTGCCATTCCTTGCAAAAGTATACACGTGGAATTAAATTCATGTGACTATACAACGTAACCGATTTCTCCAAGGAACGTTCCCCTCTCCCCCCATCTGTAGCCCCAGGTTCAGGTCTCCTCTGCACCACAAGGTTCTCTGCCTCACCATATTTCTTCACCCCTGTCTCTTAAGGTTATTTTCCATAGATTTGGATTTAGTGAACTTAAAAATATCTTGGCATTATATATATCCTTGTACCTATTTTGGAAACAGGACAGTGGGTTCTGTGTTTTAACGTTAATTTGAAAATAAAGAATTTACCATGTGTAATAAAAAACAAACAAACAAAAAAAACAACTTCTATCAATCCATTGATAGACGTACTGATCAATGGAACCAAATCAAGAGTTCGGAAATACCCCACCATATCTATGGTCAAGTGATCTTTGACAAGGCCCCAAAATCCACTGAACTGGGACAGAACAGTCTTTTCAATAAATGGGCATGGAAGAGTTGGGTATCAATAGACAAAAGAATGAAAGAGGACCCCTACCTTATACCCTATACAAAAATTAATTCAAAATGGATGAAAGACCGAAATAGAAGAGCCAGTACCATAAAACTTCTAGAAGAGAATACAGGGAAACATCTTCAAACCTAGCAATAGGAGGTAGCTTCTTAAACTTTATATCCAAAGCACAAGCAAAGAAAGAAAAAAATAGATAAATGAGATCCCCTCAAAATCAAAAGCTTCTGTGCCTCAAAGGATTTTGTCAAAAAGGTAAAGAGGCCTCCAACTCAATGGGAGAAAATATTTGGAAACCAGATATTGGATAAAGGTTTGATATCCTGTGCACATAAATAAATCATACAACACAACAACAAAAGAACACATAACCCAATCATAAAATGGGCAAAGGATATTGTATTAGCTAGGGTTCTCTAGAGAAACAGAATCAACAGGGAACACTCACAAATATAAAATTTATAAAAGTGTCTCACATGACAGCAGGAATGCAGAGTCCAAAATCCACAGGGCAGGTTGTGAAGCCGACGATTCCGATGGAGGGTCTGGATGAACTCCACAGGAGAGGCTCGCCAGCTGAAGCAGGAGGAGAGCCTGTTTCTTCTAAATCCTCCTTAAAAGGCTTCCAGTGATTAGACTGAGCATCACTCATTGCAGAAGACACTCCCCTTGGCTGATTACAAATGGAATCAGCTGTGGCTGCAGCTGACATGATCATGATCTAATTCTATGAAATGTCCTCATTGCAACAGACAGGCCAGCACTTGCCCAACCAGACAAACAGGTACCACCACTTGGCCAAGTTAACACACGAACCTGACCATGACATGCACCTATATTTGAGATACCTAAGTTTATCTCCAGACCAGATTTGAGCTTCAGACCTGTATGCCCAAATACCTAGTGGCATTTCCATGGGTAC